>BQNB010056722.1:0-35876 GCA_026074375.1 Tanacetum coccineum
AAAAAATCATGTATAGTTCGCCTATAGAGTGTATAACTCGCCTGTGTTAATCCTATGTGTATAGTTCGCCTGTGTTTTTTGTATGTATAGTTTGCCTGTGTTAATTTAATGTGTATATTTTGCCTGTGTTAAAATGAATGTATAGTTCGCCTAAGTAAAAGTGTATTATTCGCATGTGTTAATACAAACGTATAGTTTGCCTGTGTTAATTGAAGTGTATAGTTCGCCTATATAGGGATGTATAGTTCGCCTATACAAATTTTACACCAACACTTTACACCTTTTTCAAGCATAAATAATCACTCAAACATGATCACTTAACATCATTGAATCATTCTAACACATTTACCACATGAATTAACCACAAAATCTTGACATAAGTCTTGTTCGACTCATATGAACACGAAAAACCCAACTTAGCAAACTTTTTGAAGTTAAACATGCTTAAACTCAAGCAAACACTCACAAATACATAGTTTATCATTCTTACCTACAAACCCATTAACTTTTTCAAGTTTTTGACACATTTTACATTAGTTCGATTTCAAGAATAACTGGAAACATATGATTAAGTTATCCCCATTTAAAACTGCTATAGGTACAACATCTAGACTCCTAAAGGACTAAAACCCCTCAATCAATTTAAGATTCCATACACTTTTTATGGTGATGCAATTTCAATCAATTTTAGGGTTTTTTAAGTGAATAATCACTATATGGTCAGATTTATATATGGTTTTAGCATTAACACAAGTGTACCTTTTGATTATAACGAAGATAGATCAAGTTCTTAAAGGTTTGAAAATCAAAAATGGTTGTTTAGGGTTTATGTGTGAGACGTGTGAGTGAACAGACAAGGAGGGGTGTTTATGTTTAAATCTTTTAAGGTTTTGGCATAAATGCCCCCGAAGGTTTACTAGATCTTCCAATTTCTTAATAAACTAAACCTAAGGTATAATTAATTTTCCCAAATGGCAAAACTAACCCCTAAAGATTAGATATCAAGATTAGGACTCACATTTTGTAGTACTACCCTTAAAGAATTAAACACATAGCAAACAAAGCTCGATTGAGTTAAAATTAATTAACTTCCCTTTAATTATTCACCCTTTCTTGCTTAAAACTGTTTCCTATTATCGCAAGATTAATTATGAAGAAGATATTTGACAGTTTCTCCCCTTCAAAAAATGACCCGTTTTCTATTTAAAGAGCTATAGTCGTTGTTTGAGTGGTCAAATGTCTTTGAAAATGATTTTTCTGATGAATTTCCAAAGATGATTATATTATTTTTGAAAATCAACACCCTGAAAAATAAGATTTCTCTTATTTTGACACATAAGCGCACTGACACATACACTTATGGAATATAGGAAGCACGGAAAGTAATCACAAGCCTTTGCATGGTCATAAAGTAGACCATGCCCGAGAGAATAAATTCACATTGAAGGTCAAGTTTCTTTTTGAAATACTTGCCTTTAAGATGATGAACGGGTTGCTATCTGAAATAATAGCAAGTCATTTTTGGCATGTTTTGAAAGCTTTTGAACTTCATTTACAGCCTCGTATCATTATTAAATGACATTTCTAAGGCCGTAAATGTTATCGATTTTCAAAAGACATGCCAGAGATACATATTTTTATATTTTTCTGATTTTTTTATTTTATTTTAAAACAGCCCTTGTGTTTTATTTTTCTATTTTTCTTTTTAAAACAACTTTCAAACTTGGCATTTTTGGCCCTTTTCTTTATTTTTTTCATTTTTAATTATAAAACAAGGTTTTTAAAATTTACATTTTTGGTCCTTGAGTTTTATAAAAAAGGGTATTGGGCTTGGGTTTTGTGTTTGGGCTTGTATTGGGCCCACTGGGTTTGGGTTTGGGCCCAATAAGGTACAGGTTTGGTTATTGGGCTTTTTCAAGCCCAATAAGGTTATGAAGTGGGTTTTGTGTGTACAATGGCTGAGATTGGCTGTAACTGGGCTAGGATTGGGCCTTCAAAGTCTTCACAGTCTTTGTCAATTGCACACAAATGGGCTGTTGAAATTGATTGAGGGCCCATTTGGTCTTCACAGTCTTCATAGTTATACTATTGGGCTTTCCCGGCCCATCAGATGGGTTAAGATTGCATCCAATAGTATTCTTCAGTTCCGGCTCCGGTTTGACTGCTGATTCTTCAGTATTGACTCTGACTTTGGCATTTTTGGACTTTGGCCTTGATTCTGCACAGTCTTTTCCATTCCATGCTCAGTTTTGTCATTTTGGCTTGGTTTTCTGTCTTTTTGTTGATATCCACTTCCTGCACAATACAAATGCAAAACAAACATATATTTGGCAGTTTTTGTCTGTTTTTGGTCATTTAAGCTCGTTTTTAGAGGTAAAAGATATGTGTAATTAAGCACTTATCAGTCAGCTCTACTGGATGTAAGATACATAAGGGATCCAATCATGCCACGGTAAAGTGTAGCATCAACTTGTTTCCCCTGTAGATCTTCATCCAATTTACTTTTTTCTACCAAGGGTGTGTCGACAGAATCAGTAGTTAGCATACCATATTTTTTAACAATTTCATAAGCATATTTAGATTGGTTTATAAAGATGCCTCTGGGACTTTGAGAAATTTGCAATCCTAAAAAGAATGACATCTGCCCCATCATTGACATTTTGAACTTAGTGGTCATCTGATTAGCAAACTCATTACACATGGCAGTATTAGTGGATGCAAATATTATATCGTCAACATAAATTTATACCAGTAATAAGTCGTTCCCAGCTTGCCGTGTGAAGAGGGTTGGATCAACTGCACCTTTGGAGAAATGTTGTGAGATAAGGAAGCTTGACAGTATGTCGTACCATGCACGTGGTGCTTTTTTGAGACCGTAGAGAGCCTTTTTAAGCTTGTACACATGTGATGGGTAGTCATGATCAACAAATCCTTCTGGTTAAGAAACGTAGACTTCTTCTTTGAGCTCGCCATTTAAGAAAGCTATTTTGACGTCCATTTGGTAGATCTTCATATTCTTATGAGCGGCATTTTCTATGAAGATACAGATGGCCTTTATTCTAGCAACCGGTGTAAACGATTCCTCGAAATTGATTCCCTCTTCTTACCTGAATCCTTGAGCAACTAGTCTAGCCTTATTCTTTAGTACCCCACCAAATTCATCCATCTTGACCTTATAAATCCATTTTAGTTTGATCAATAACACTTTATCTGGACACAGCACCAATTCCCAAACTTCTAGTCTTTGAAATTCATGAATTTCTTCTTGCATTGCATCGATCCATGACGGTTCGGCCATTGCTTGTTTGAAGTCCTTTGGTTCTACATAAGTTAGGAAGGCATCGAAGTAACACCACATGTCGTCAGTTTGGCGTTGCTTTCTCGTAGAGACAGAGCGAGAAGAATCGCCGATCACGTTTTCTATAGGATGATTCTTAGTCTATTTACCAAGGTGTTCAAATGGAGTGTGGGTTTGTCTCACATTCAATGATGACCCTTAAGAAGTTGATTCTTTATGAAGAGATTCATTAAGTGGATCATCATGAAAGATTGGTGTTTTTGGTGATTCTTTAAAACCTTGAGAAATGTTTGGAGAATGTTCTTGCTCTTGTGTTGATAGAATACTTGTTGATGGAGCATCCTGGTCAATGGATGTTGACATAGGAGATTCGGCTAAAACCACAGCTCTCGGAGTAGCAGCTTCTTGAACTGGAGTAACAGTAATTGAAGGAGGATTGAAGTATTCATCGAACATAGGTTGAAACAAGTGATCCCAATCATCTCTATTTGGTGGAATATAAGGTTGTTGAGAAACAGGGTTTGGAACGTGTCCTGAACAGGATGTTTAGAAGCCATTGCTGTCAGCTCATCGAATGTCACATGAATTGTTTTAATAATTTTCCGAGTTCTTTTGTTGTAGATTCTGAACGCTTTCTTTGCGGGCGCGTAACCAACGAAAATACCAATGTCAGCTTTTGCATCTAATTTACCCATGTCGTCATAGTCATTGGTAGGATAACAGAGTGCACCAAAGACATGAAAGAATGATAAATCCGGTTTCTTATACAACATAAGCTCATACGGATTTTTGTTGTATCAGCGGCAGATTATTGAACGTTTTGTGTGTAACAGGGTGTGTTGATTGCTTCGGCCCATAAAAATAATGGAGCTTTAGAAAATATTAACATTGTACGAGCAGCTTCTACAAGAGTTCAGTTTCGCCTTTCGACAACGTCGTTCTGCTGAGGAGTGCGGGAAACAGATGTTTGATGCGAGATGCCAACATTTTCATAAAATTCACGAAGTGTCTGATTGACAATTCGGGTCCATTGTCTGTTTGAATATTTACGGACGGTGGAATTCAACGAACTTGATATTACGGACGGTGGAATTCAAACGAACTGGAATTCAAACAGATCATATATGTTTTAAGCATGTCATCAAGAGAAATTGAGTACAAATTTGAGTCATGATTCGCGGTTAGCACACACTTATATAGCAACCCTAATACAGATCTTAACCGGATGCCCTTGACCAAGGCAAAAGGTCAAATTCCACAAAAGGATAAAATACACAAGATAGAATCAATGATAAAAAGATTCCGGAAGAGATATTTCGGGTGTATGTTCCCCACGAGGCTGCATTGAAAGTAATCCTGTTTGATGAGAAATTGAATGATGGAGATATTAGATATGATGGAAAACTGATTGTAGTTACAACTAAAATTAATTAAATAAAACCTAATTTAAATACGGGAAATAGATCTTAGAAAGGGATCTTAAAAACTACGGGAAACAAAATTACATTATGGGAAATCTAAATTAAATCTATACTAAAATTTCGGGGAACAGATCAGGTATCGGGAACTAAATACTAATATTAAGAAAATAAATGCTAAATTAAATCTAAAAATCAAAATTAAATTCTAATTAAGTTAATTTGAAAAAAATAATAAAACTAGAACTAAAACGGAGGTCGTTTGAATGTAAACGAAATGAAACGGTTAAAGAAACGCACCCGGTTAAAACTGTTTGGTCTAAGACTGATTTTAATGAAAAATTAAGCTACACTAAATTTTATTATTTTTCCTTAGCAACTAAATGACAAAAGAAAATATTATAAAAAGATAAAATTATTTATTTAATTATTTTTGGATTTTTTATGATTTTTAAAGATTTAATAACTATTAAACTAATGCTAATTGAAAAAGACCAAAATATAAAAGTTATAATATTTCTGTGAAAAATAAAATTAAATAAAGATAAAAGTAACAATTCTAAAAATATAAATAATCCAAAGTTACTGTATAAATTAAGAGGTAATTAAACTAATTACAATTCTAAACCTTAATTTATATTAATTAAATTATATACTCGTACAGCTGTCAATTACAGGGACTAACATTGAAAGGCACAAGGACTAAAGGGGGGAAACAACAGACTAACAAGGGGGACTAACATTATGACTATAATAGACAAAATTACACACAACAGTCCCTGAGTTGGCCCCGAATTACAAAAAGGGTCCAAAGTGCTTATTGACAATAGTCAAAATAAGCAACTTGTAGATGGGGCTTATGGGGGAGTCTTTTTTGTAAAATTAAAAGCCACTTATGCTTGATGTAACTAATATGCTAGAAAAGTGTGCTTTTGGGGCTGCAAATAGCTTATTAAGCTTATGAGCTGTAATTTTCTTTCTTATTGGGATTTAATGCCTAACAAAATAAGCTAAAAACTTTTGGGAAAACTAGTTAATAGGGAGAGGGGAGTCCTTAAATAAGCTTAGGGTTTCTAGATTAAAGCCCTAAAATAAGCTGAGAATTGAGATATGCTATGCTCGTCTTCAGTTTTTAATAAAGAAAACACGAAAGGCCTACTTTTGAGCTTATATTATGTTAATCTAAGGCAATTCTAAATGCAAATAAGCTGCTATAAATCTCTAGAACTACCTACGGCTATAAGTAAAATACACTATGAAACCTAGGGCTTAATATTATTATAAGCTAGAAAAGTGGGGGGGGGCTGAATTATGGTGGCTCAGCACAGGCGAATGCACAGTGAGCTTAGCTTATGGGTTTTTTTAGCTTATTGAAATAAAGCACATTGGTGACTCTTTTACCCATAACCAACCATAACAGAATTAAAAAGGGATGGCAAATGAGCTTATTTTTCAAAGTTTGAGCCAGTTTGGGTAAGTAAAAGTTGCTGTTTATGTTTTTATGGCTTGAAAATGGGGGTTTACAAAGAATTGACTTATGGGTGCTTGTTGTCTTTCACTTTGGTGAGGAGTTAACAAAGGACAGAAAACAAGGGGTTTTGAAAAGAGCTAGTAATTCTCATAAAAAGCGAAAAAAAAATGTGCTTAAGTGCATAAGCAGCTGGGAGCACTTAAGCTCACTTTGGTTATTTAAATTTTGACTGAATAACATAAGTGATTAAAAACTTATTTTTTACACTAAAAAGATTGATCAAAGTGGCCTTTATTAAACTCACACACTCAGCTCAAAGTTGGCTTGAGTGGTTACAACCCATTGGCATATTCCCATATGACCTTTTTAAGGTTAAACCAAACTCCCCTTTAATTTAAAAAACATTTTTTACTGATTTTTAGTTTAGGAAGGTGAAAAGGTGATTATAAGTAATGTTTAACCATTTGACACTATTCTAATAACAAGTTTATAGGTTTAATGAGCTAATATGAAGCTTTAAATTTACACAGTGGTCATTGCAATTGTCTAAAGTAAATTCTTAAATTTTCATTAACATTAAAGAACTTACAACATAAACTTTTAAAAAGAACTAAATTACAAATAATGCAAAAAGAAAGACTTAATTAAAGCATTTTAAACTAAAAACAGGGTGTGTTTGATCGGCTTGTTCTCTTCTCTTTTTATAGAGGTCCTCTGCCTTCTCTTGGTCTTGGGATGTGCTTGCTGTGAGTGTACAAAGTCCCCAAGGTAATCCTAGCCTTTCATTGGCCTTACACATTTCTCAGCCATTGATGGGGTCTTCGGGTTGTGTAAATTGCCAAGTGGGAAGGTTATAGGGGTAATGGGGAGGTGGGAAATGGTGAGGGGTAGGCTGGGAAGTGTACTAGGGAGGTGGTATTGGCTATAAACCATGGGGGAGGGAGGTGGTATTTTTGGCGGGTAAGGGGTTGAGGTACAGGGTGGTTCGCAGGTTTAAAAGAGAAGTATGGGGAAGAGGCAAAACTGGCCCTCCATCTTTCTTTCTATATTCATTTTGTTTAAAGCCCAAAAACAGTTATAAAGGGGGTTTGGAAAGTGACATGTTTGGCCCCCCGCGTTTATAACATAAGGAATTAAAAGAGTTTTGGTAAATTGCAAAAATGGTCCCTCTAGTTTATAACAGCAGAAATAAAGAAGGTTTATGGGAATTGCAAATTTGGTCCCTGCTGTTTTTTATATAAAAGAATAAAGGAAAGTTTGAGAAATTTGCAAAACAGCCCTTGTGTTTTATTTTTTTCATTTTTCTTTATAAAACAACTTTTAAAATTGGCAATTTAGCCCCTAAAGTTTTATAAAAAGAATTGTGGGCTTTTGTTGGGCTTGGGCTTGTATTGGGCCCAATTGAGTGTGTCTGGGCCCAATAAGGTTTAGGCTTATGTTATTGGGACTTTTTAAGGCACCAATAAAGGTCCATTATCTGTTCGAACATTACGGACGGTGGCATTTAAACGAACTTGAATATTTTTGATGCATTTAATGATGGCCGAGCTTCATCTTTTGTCCTCCAGAATCTAACCCAAGTAAATCTTGAGTAATCGTCGACAATCACTAAGATATAGCTTTTCCCGTTAATACTTGCCACACGCTTTGGGCCTCACAAATCCATATGCAAAAGATATAGCTTCTCTTGATTAGTGTTTTCAGCTTTGGGTTGATGGGAAGATTTCTTGCTTTTTCCTAATGCACATGCTGAACACAGATGATCTTTATGAAATTTAAGTTTTGTAATGCCTCGTGCAAGACCGTCTTTAGCTAGCTTGTTAATAGTACAGAAGTTGAGATATGATAATTGACGGTTCCATAACCAGCTCTTAGTCTTTGACGCTTTAGATAGAAGATAGGTCAGAGATGTTTCAAGCATGTCATCAAGAGATATTGTGTACAAATTTGTGTCTTGGGATCCGGAAAGTAGATCAACACCTTCTAAATTACAAATAAAGCAAGTGTTTTTCCAAAATGCGACTTCAAGATCCGCGTCACAAAATTATCCAACCGAAAACAAGTTATGTCCAAGCCCCTCGACATAGTATACCCTTGAGATAGTAACATTTCCCAGCTGATAGTCACCATACCCCATAATTCTTGCAATATTGTCGTTCCCGAATCTAACTGTACCCAAAAATTTACTAACAAAGTTCATGAGCTGAGAGCGGTTCCCTGTCATGTGTTTCGAACATCCGGAGTCCAGATACCAGAGAACAATCTAGATAACCTGTCATGACAAGAGAAGAAGACGATGGAATATCTATAGCATTGGATCCCCAAGTATGATTGGGTTCCGAGTGGTTAACATTTTTAGATTCTACAATCTTAGCTTTTTTACTCGAACCTACATTTTTAACTTTTTTGGGTTTTCTGCTATAGACTTTAAGCTCTGGCTTTTGGGTTTCAACTGAGTTGGAAGTGGTTTTCTTAGGAGGTACTACGTTAGATGAAGTGATCCTAGTTAAAGGGCACGAATTACCAACTATAGTGAAAGTTCTGCATGTTGGTTTCCACTTAAATCCTACTTCAGTAAATACATGACCCGTAGGTTTCCAAATATTTTGTTTTTATGTTTCTTAGCAGATTTAGCACGGCTATTCACATTTTCCACAAAATCAAAAAGACACATATCATGAGCACTATCAAACATAGATTTCTTACAAGTAGCATAAATAGGTTCAGAATTAGCATTTAATAGTGAATGCTTAACATCAACATCAAAAATAGGTTCAACAACACGATTCTTGCTATTAACTTTCCTAGGTTGGGCTTCTACTTTATTCTTCATGTTCCTACTTGATGGTCGCGAGATCCTATCATTCTTTTTATTGCCAGTAGGCTTTGATCCGCACTTACTAGGAGAACAATTCAATCCTGTGGAAGACAACACAGGTGTGTTAGAATATGATGTTTTCGATGACTCTACCTGTTTAATATTGCTTGAGGATGTGAGAGGTTCAACAAACCTAACTTTCTTGACCTTGTTTTTGGGTGTGACAGCAACCTTTTTTGCGCTAAGATTAATCGCATTAGGGCATGTATCTCGAACATATACAAGTAACTCCTGAATTCGTTGGGCATGCTTACAGGAAAAGTCTAACTCTTTATCTAAAGGTTGTTTTGCTTTGCCTTGTTTGACTATTTTCTGAATAATATCAGCTTGCACCTGAGTGTACTTAAGGTAATCTATGTGAGCATCCCTATTTTGCAATAACCTAGGAGCCAAAGGTTCTAAGTCTAGCTTAAACATTCCTGGGACAATAGTGTTGGCAGATGGTATTTGTGCAGCAATATCAACAAATTTTTTTCCTTTTACTTTTCGTAAATTGTTTTTCAATGACGTTATCACAAAAACCTTATCTTGAATTTGAGCTTTTAAATCCTCGTTTTCTGTAGATTTTAAGTTTAATTTATCAATTAAAGAGTCACTATATTCTTTAGTGCGAACATGTGTCTTTTTTATTGAGTCAAACTGCTCTTTAAAAACCTGTTTCACATAATTAATTGCATTACAAAGAAGCTTGTTTTCCGAAACCAGTTTTGCCACACTATTCTCCAGTTCCACATTTTTGGTCTTAATTTCACCATAATCATAATTGACATTCTCTTCCTTGGACTTTTCTCTCATTGATTTTATAATATCCTTCAACTTACAAATGGTAGTGTCTTTGTCTTGAAGCTGAGCTTTCAAATCATTATTTTCAAAAAATTCTGGAATTTCGAGAGCATTATGATTATCACAAGATTCGTCTTTTTAAAAAATTGCTTGATTAAGTTGTATTGACGACTCAAGAGAAATACAATGTCTTTCAAGTTGTGAGTATCTTTTCAAAAGATCATTAAATGCATTTTGTGATTTCAAAAGCTCGGCCTCAAGATTACAAAATTCTTTTCTCTTTCCATCTATATTCACAGATTCACCAATCAAAGACATAAAATTCATCACAGTTAAAAGAACTTCTTATGACATGATTTGTTGTAAGAGTCGATCATTTTCCAAAAATAATTATTTCTTAGTTATTTCCAAATATTGTTTGTCAACTGAAAACTGTTGAACAGCAGTGTTCATTTGGTCAAAAACTGTCTGTACTTCCATTATTTCATTTAGATCTCTATCAAACACATTGAAGATGTCTTTTAAAGATTTTAGAAATGGAATAATTTCATTGTTAAAAATAGCTTTTGTATGTTCAAACCCCCATTCGCCTTCTGTACGAGCATCAGGTGTTGTCCTCTTCTTCACCACAGAGTCAAACTGGGCGAGGTGGAATTTAAGCTTCTTTAATTTGTTTAGAAAGATTTTGCTCAAGTGGGTCAACTTGTTCTTTCAGTGCAAGCTTCTCCTTAATCATATCATCCATTTGAGAATCAATCATTTTTTCACGACTACTTAAATCAATATTAAGACGTTGTTTAAACGTTTTGACTCGTTCTTTATATCTCTCTAGCAGCGGTTACTGATTCATTATTTTGTTCCTTATTAGCCTTTTCCCAATTATTTACATGATTAATCATTTGTTCCGACACTTGTTCTATCACAGATAAAATCATTGAATCTTATTGTGCCTGCAAATGAGTATCTTAAACATTTGCATGTTAGGTTTCTTGCAAATATTGAGAATACAGAATGATATTGCTATCACTATGTATCTCATTATCTATAAAATCCATAGCTGGTGTTTGTTCAAAATCCTGCATTGCCTGCACACTTTGATTTCCATATCATTAAGATAGGTTTTAGAATGAGGTACCTCTAAGATAATGTCAGAACCATAGTTGGAAATGTTGGCCATGAGAACCACTTTTGCATTCGAGATATCATCGCAGTCAGAATCATAAGTATCAAGATCCTCAGTCTGAAAAGCAGCATTGTTTGGAATGATTATCTGACCAACTTGACTATCTGGAACCCATGGATTTGCAAGAAATGCGAGTTGCTCTTCATCCAAAATTTTTCCAGCTTCATGAGCTTTAGATAACATTGCTTTATCCTTATACCATGCTGCATTTCTTGGCTTAGGCTGAGTGCATTTCCTAGCCATAAGTCCATCACCTTGACAGTTGTAGCATTTAACAACCCTTGCCTGTCCACTTGCATTGTTTCCCCCAGAACTAGTAGCATTACTCTTATACCTAGTACCAGAATAACTTTGACCTTGTCTCCCCTGAATTTGTTGCACTGTGGCCTTGCCATCTTGAATAGTGGCCAGGTTTCTTGGATTTAATGAAGTTCTAAGTTAATTATTGGTTGAGGGAAACCTTGAGGAAGCTACAACTGTTAAAAAAGCCATTGCTTTGTTGAGACAAGCAATTGGATCATCTCCTAGAGAAAAAACAGGAACAACAAAACCTGAGTCCACAAGAGGTGACTCAGTCATTGGTTGTGTAGAAACTTGAGGTGATTGATAAACATTTTTGGAACAAATAAAGTTTGATGATTCATTTAAGACTGATATGGATATGATGGTTGAACCGATGAATGATTAGATTGAGGTTGTGATGAATAAGTTGATGAGTTAATTGTTGATTGGATTAATTGATCCATATTGAATGGTGAAAAACTTTGTGAAGTTGAGGATTGTTGTATGAAGACTGATAAGTGTTGAAGTGAGATGGTGTCATCTGCTCATTCGCAACAAATGCAAGTGGATCTTGATTGCGTTTACGCAGACGACGGACTTCATTTGCATAGAGTTCGTGTTATTCAAAATAAGCATGAAGCTGATCAAAGTTGGTAGTATGAAAATCCTTTACGAGCTTGACATCAGTCACAAACTTACTCTATTCAGGTGGAAGACTGTTTAAGAACTTGGTATTAACTTGAAATTGCTCCATTTTCATGTTGTAGATGTTCATGTCATTAATCAGCTGAGTGAATCTCAAGTAATACTTATGAAGTGATTCCCCCTTGATGTGAGTAAACTTATCAAATGCATCATACAGTTTACACTCTCTTTCCTGCTTAGTCAAAGAGGTACCTTGCATCAGTAATTGAACTCTCTCCCATAAATCTTTAGCAACTCTGTGATGATTCACAAGTGAATAGATATCAGCTGGTAGACCTTGAAGAATGATATTGGTAGCTTTCATATCACAATCAGCTTGAATTTTCTCAGCAGCAGATAATTCAGCATATTTCTTTGTTCTGATCACTCCATTCTCTTCAACAGTAGGCCAAATGAGTGGACCATTTTCAACTGATTCAAGTATCATTCTTCTGTGCTCTCTATTTTGCATGTAAAGTTCCATTTGACTTTTCCAAGAATCATACAAGTCCTTGTCCAACATAGGTGGACGATTGTTAGCAAGTGGAATAATTGAATCCATTTTAATGTGATAAGATAAAATGATCGTACAGTGATTGGAGGTTGTTGGGTTAAAGTGAGGTTTTAATTAATGAAGTTGAGTCTTTGGAATACACGGGATTTTATGATTCTTGATAAAACCGAGAAATCAAGTTTTCACGGGATTTTACAAATCAAAGAACAACCGTATAATTCACGCAATGAAAGTATATAAATCACCCAAGCAAAGCGTATAAATCACCAAAGCAAACGATGTATAAATCTCCTTAAGAAACAATGTATAAATCTCCCTTGGAAATGAACACGTATAATTCGCCTTTGTATAAATCGCCCTTGCAAATGAATGCGTATAAATCGCCCTTGGAAGTGATTACGTATAAATCGCCTGTAGGAATTATGTATAAATCACCTGTATGAATTATGTATAAATCGCCTGACCAAGAAATCTCGTATAATTTGCCTGTAGGAATTATGCATAAATCGCCTGACCAAGAAACTCGTATACTTCGCACTTATACACTTCGTAACTCAAAAATCAAAAATCTTAAAAAGACTCGCTTTTTTACGTTTTTACCTGATTTTTCTTGTACTTCTTACCTATCTAAGACTATTAAAACCTTAAAACACAAACTTTAACGTTTTTGACATGAAAAATTTGAAATCAAGATTCTTAGTACAAAACTCTTTTTCTAACCAAAAAGACTCAAAAAGATGAAATTTTTGATAGTTTTTCAAAGATTTTCTTGTACTTCTAGCCTAAACTAAGATAAATAATGAAGAAAGTTACAAGCTTTATGGTTTTTAAACCTCAAAAGATGAAAATCTTTTGAAAGGTTCAAACCAAGAATACGACTAAAACAAAGGTAACAAACGCACACAAAACCTTCACAAATACCCCATGGCTCTTGATACCAATTGTAGAATATCTTAACACATAAAGGATGGAATTAGTTGAGAGTTTTAGAGAGAGAAAGATATAGTTGGATGAACACTTAGATAGAGAAACAAAGAATAGAATATTAGATTAAGTGTGTGTGAGAAATGAACAACCAACACCATCTTCATGTGTGGAGAGGGTATATATACTCTAAGCTATAACCGGCCATGGGCTTGGTTATGGGCTTTCCATGTGACTTTGGCCCGGTTAGCTTACTAACATTACATATTTGACTTACTACGAGTTATGACTAACTATATTGGAAGTTACCGATACTTTTCGTATTCCTAACATTGTACTCGTGTTACTAATTGTTAAGGCTTAAATATGACTTACATAATTGATGTGTGTTTTGCAAGCTTTAAATTTATAATAACTAGAAATAGCGATTTTAACCAAAAACACAACATTCAGGCAAGTATACCCTATTCGAGTGTAATATAGTATTAGGTAAGTCCAGGTAGTTCCATGGGATTTGTAGCAATTCACAGATTGTTTATCAAGTAACAAAGCTAAATGATTGTCACGGATCAAATAGCTAAACGTGTGTATTAAGCAAGCAAGGGACAAGGCATGATTCACATAACATAATAGATAGAGATAGAGCAAAACTTTATATAAAGAAAGTATACAAGTCATATATGATGGGTAATCATAATAACAAGCATATCTACCAATGATAACATAGAATCTTTTCGGCCTATATACTACATCATCACTAGTGCATTAAGAATGGTTTATATCAAATATGCATATATATGAATTCCTCCTAACCCGGTCGGTCAACATAAGGAAGGGTCTTAAACATCATTCTACTTAGGTTGTTTATCAATTTACCACACTATTCTCACAAGCATGATATTGATTCATATGGCCAACAAGATTCAAAATATATTAAGGCAATTAATCCTTTTGGCCTATTTCAATTGTAAGATATATCAAGAGATAAACAATGATCCAAGTAAGATAACATCGAATTCAAAAACATGTATATTCATAAATCATAGCAAAATCATCCAAATATTATTCATGTTTCACATATAAGAAGCAAAGTAACAATACCAATATTTCGACTACAACAACCATCAACCCAAAACTAGTAGTTCCATGATCAACCAACAACCAAATGCTACTGAGATAACCTAAAATATACCAAGTAACTTCTGTAAATCCATAATATATCACCAAATGGAGTGTTTGGTAACAAGGTTTATGGTGATGAATTTAAGAGAATTTGGTGTTAATCCTCTAAGAATCAAGGTGATAAGTGTTAAGGTTATGGAAATGGATGGTATATGATCTAGATATGGTGTAGAACTTCTGGAAATATGTGTTTTAGTGGTGGTTTATGGTGGAGAGTGGTGGTAGCATGGCGATTTAGAGGGGTGTTTGGATCATTAGATCTTAAGATCCTCACCATTCCTCCTTTTTTATTTCTGTGTGTGTGTAATGGGATGTGTTGGTGTGAGATATGAGGGATTAGAGGCTGTATTTATAGGCTTTAGGGATGCCCAAAGTCGGTCATAGAAGGATCTAGAATAGAGATTTGAAAGGTTGCAATGAATGTTAAGCTCATTTAGGAGCATTCATAATCTGGCAAAAAAGTGCGCCGCACTACTTGGGGCATTTACAGCACTTGGACTTTTTTAAAGTTGTAGATAACTGAATTCTCTTCACGTGGCTGCCAGAATCGCGTCAAACAGAGTTCGTATGACCGAGTTATGACCAAAACAGTAAACAGGTGTCGGGAAGCATTCAGCTTGAGTTATTTCTTCTGGGGCACTTTCAGCTCTTGGACAAAAAATCAAAGTTGTAGATAATTGAATTCTCTTCACGTGGCCACCAAAATTGCGTCAAACGGAGTTCATATGCTCAAGTTATGGCCAAAACAGTGGACAGGTGTCGGAAGATCTTTATCTTCAGTTTACTTCTTCATTTAAGCTTCAATTCTTCGTGTTTTCTTCCGTTTTCTTCCACGACACGTACCTTAGGAACCTCGATAGCAAATATATTTTATTATATACCAAAAGTTTCTTATATTTAACCAATAATATACACAAAAGTAACATAAACAGATAAAAAAATGAATATTTGCTGCGCTATCAAATCCCCCACACTTAAAACTTTGCTTGCCCTCAAGCAAATCTAAGAAATTTTTTTTTATAAACAAGGTTCCTAAATGACAAGACAAGAATTTTTTTTTAATTTTTGATAGTTTTTATTTTAAATTTAAAAAAATTTATTGGGTGTGAAAATTTTCAAAAAGATTTTTGGTTTTTGTAATAAATAAGTGCAACCCCCCCCCCCACACACACACACTTAAGGGTTTGCTTACCCTCAACCAAAATAAGGAAAATAATAAGCTTTACAAAACAAACATAGAATTATGAAAATATTTTTAGATTTTTAATATGAGAAAATAGAGATGTTTGACAATACTGAATGATCTTCAAGCTGTAACAACATGACTAAGCTCCTCACGAATAAGGAAAAATATAATTCACTCAAACACTCATATGTGGTGTAATAGAGGGTAAAAGGGAAATCACACTTAATTTCTCAGACATGATTCATTTCATACCATAGGCTTGTATAAGAAACAAAACTGCACCGACATGGCATAAGCACCAGGTATAATTATCAAAAGAGGACTTTTATCCAGGTTTTAATGTACAAGCTAAGGGATTATAAGTGTGTTGATAAGGCATAGGAAATATATACTGGAAATGGTTTTATAATATACATGTCGACAAGTCCAAGAAACCCATGTTGCTAGTTACGACAATCCACAAACCCGCGAGATAATCAAACATCTCAATCCTCGAACTCTTACAAATGATATAACGATATGCAGAACAATGCGTGAGACACTGTCTTGATTGGCTTATTAGCTGAGCTAAACTTTTTTTTATAAATGAATTGGTCTGAACAACTTACTAAATGATAGTGTTAGGATTGACTTAGAACTTATCAGCTAAGCTAAAGCTTATTTATTTAAATAAATTGACCCAAAACAACTATTTAGCTGATAATAGTATGCTAATAAGCATTATAATCACTTCACCTTAGCAATAGCTTCACCATCAGCTTTCTCATAAATTATATCCTTAAACTCGACCCCTGTCTCATCACACTCAGCATTCTAAACAGGTATCCTATTCGACACTTCTCCATGTATCCTATTATATAAGCTAAAACTTATATAATCCTGTGTATGTTTTGTTTATTTACTCTGTATATAACTTATGTAATAACCGTTTGAACATTCGTGGAATAGAATATAACATTACACGTGCTTCACAGTCAAACATTGCAATTAAACCTCTAAATCTTACCAGAATTTCCTTTCTTCTGCAAAAGGTTGTCTGGCGGTACTTTCATGAAGTTCCAACTTCCCCATTCGCACCCAAACCACAAATTATTATCTCCAGTAAGTATCATCCTTCGAGCCACAAATTGCAGAAGTTCCAAAACAGAATAAACAGTAAAAGCTTTATAATTTGCAATAGCTTTGATATCCATGATTCCCATTTCATGGTATTCATTCCATACATCCCGGCATGATCTGTTAGCAAAGTTATTACCTTTCACAGCACCCTACATCTCAAAAAAAATCTTAACATGAGAACCAAAGTGCACAAGAAACTAAATTAATATTAAAAACTGTTTATTTTCACTAAAAAGCCTATCTACTATCAGAAAGATTACCTTAAAGTCCACCCTTTCAACTTTTGATGAATGTAGTTCAGCAACATCTTTCCCAAAGGATATTATTCTCCGAATTAAGACCTTCAAAACCAGTTCCAATTTCTTCTGCTGGTTGAGTATTCTTCTTCTTAACTTTCATAGCATCACAAGCGTGGTCTGTTTCAGGGGCCCAATCGAGTGTACCCTAGATAGTGTCACCACCTTTTGGTATTAGTGACATTGTTGAATCCCATGTGCGAGTCATCCTCATTTCATGTTGTAAGGTTTGGAAACCAAATATATCCAAATCAAGAACACCGGGTGCAACAGCCTGCATAGAGCGTATGAAATTTTTTAAGAAACTATGAACATCATATCTACATTTAGAACTTGTATATTAAACAGTTTATGGGGTATTTGGATATGCGGTTTGGAAGGGAGTGTGTCATATTTCATAATTCGAACAAGATAACCATCTGTAATAGTACAGGTCATGGAAGATAGTGTTTGGATGTACTTCTACAGTTTAAAGTTTTAAACTCAAAGTAAAGTTATAACATGTGCCATGTAATAAGGAAATTCTGATTATTTAAGGAATTGACAGATAGAATGATCATACATTTTTACTGTCATTATTTGGGTATGATCAAATCTAGCCGTCAATTGTCCTTGAAGCAACTCATTGCGAAATGATTGTTTAACACACCCTTTGATTTTTTTACTGTTTGGCCTTTCAGAAGATCATCTTCTTGGTCATGTCGTAAGTTTCTAAGAAGATCTCTGCAACAATTGACAAGAAAGAACCAAAATAAGTGAACATCACTAATACACTTTTGATAAAGAGACTGGAAAATCTTACTGCTCCTCGTGGGGAAGATCGTTGTAATCCTTTTCAAGCTCCTCCATGTCAGCATGATTGGTGTCTTCTATTTTTGTATCCATCCCATCATCATTATTCTCATCAATCTCATTATCATTGTCACCATCATCACCTGCAGAATCACTGTCATTTCCAAAAACATCTGCCTCATTCTCAAACTGATTTTTGTGCATACACAATCTGAAAAAAGGGGGTTGAACATATATTATTGTATCTCATAAAAGGGGGTTAATCATACGTTCTGGAAAAAAGGGTTTACCATTATCTGATTTTTCTCCTATAAGTTCATGAGCATCAGGTTGAACATATATTATTGCTCACTTCTGTTTCGGGGGAAGAAGTCTTCCCTATTCCCCATTTTCAACTGTGAGATAAGCAAAGCCAACAAGAATATAGCTGATGTAGTAATAAAAAACAAAAAACATCTTTGAAAATCTGGAAAAAAAAACAAAACATAAGGACATCAATAGTCATCAAAAATAGGCCTCAAGATTCTAGGTTTTCATTCAAGGTTCCAGAAAGGCATATATAAGAACTTTATACATGCCATAAAGCATACAGAGAATTTTTAAAGTATTACTAAAACATAAATGTCATGCTAGTTAGAATCAGACCTTGAGGTTATGGTGGAAAACACCTTTGTCGTGACAGTAACTGACATCGTCGATCAATACTTGAAATAACTTCATGGCGTTTGACTCGAGTAGCTTCCCATTTGATGCCTAGCATAAAAAATACATGGGTAACATGTAAGAAGAAAAGAAAATATAAGAATGATACATAGCTGAGGGGCGGGTGGTTTACAATTGTGTAATACAATTCACCGCTAGTAACAAATTCCACAACCATATAAAACTTAGTTTTGCTTACTAAAACCTGCACGACATATTATGTAAGAAACAATAGAAAAGAAAACGCACCTCGTGCAATCTAAATGGTGAATAAGTAGAACATGTTTCACGTCATTAAATTCAATGTTTGCCCTCTTATAAATCAGATAAGTTTCATTCCCATCACTTCTATCTAAGGTGTTTGTATTAGCTTAGTGAAATCTGAAAAGCTTAACACATTATGCTACATTATGTAGACGGTTTGCCATCCGAGTTAAAACATTATATAATTTCAGAAGATCATATAATTTATATCCATTAATTTATTGAGATCATGCAAATAACAAATTGCTCCTTACAAATACTAACTATTGCTAAAGTACAAACAAAAAAAAAGATCTTTGATTTTCAAAGAATCTCACACATCCAACTGATAAAATCAGATACTTTACATATATGCTTCAGTTGTTCCCCATAAGTTAGCAAAATTGCTTTACATCTCATAAGCATTCAATATGTAAACTAATTAAAATTATAATATGAAAGAAGTAAATTAAGAACCACGAAAAATCAGCAAATTAAACCCTAGTTCCTCAGGACAAACACATGCCAAACATGTTATTAGGGTTTTTAGAATAAGATACATACCTTTTTTACGTGGTTCATTAGGGTTTTCAGAAGAAGATACATACACTTCTGGTATACATAATACCTAAAAAGATTAAAACCACAATTTCTGGTTTGGAGAATAAGATACATACGTTAGGGTCTGGTGGTATACATAATACATACGTGTTAATATATCTTTTCTAAATAATTTCCAGTTATCAAAATATTTTCCAAATTTATCGCAAAAGATAATTTTTTTAAAAGCATGACATATTTGATTTTCATTGTATATCACAACTCCTGGCTTGCTCCATTAGTTGAGGTGATTGTTTGTGAACCCGCAGACCCAGGTTCAAATCTTGCATTAGACATAATTTTTATAAAAAATCCAAAATTTCTAATAAATATTAAAAAACCGAAATTTCTAATAAATATTAAAAATATATGGAATTTCTAATAAATATTAAAAATATCCGAAATTTCTAATAAATATTAAAAATATCCGAAATTTATGATAAATAGTGATGACATGGCTTGCATGATGACATGGCGTTATGACGTGAAATAAATGGTCAAATGCCTCATGTTATATATAATGTAGAGATATGTGTATGTGTGTGTATAAATAGTTATTAGCTACACCTTGAACAATTCATGCACAACAACTGCAAACGCAGTAAGTAACCCCCCTAAGATGCGCATAATCTCATCTTTGTTTTAATCTATTTAAACATGTTAAATATAAACCATCACAGCTTCTTATAACCTTAATTTCATGCCGAAACCTCAAACATCAACTTTTTTTAGCGAATGTAACGACCAAATTTAATATTTCAATCTGAAATCCATTTGCAACCTTTATATTCAAAAGACTAATGGAATTTAAGGTTAGAACGATGCAGTTCGATCCACTATATAATGCCTTAACGAACCATTTTTTAGGCTGGCAAAACAACAAACAAAGAGGAAAAAACAACTGTGGCTGCATCAGTACGAACGCCCTTGGAAAATACAATTATTATAAAACTTTGAACCATTTCCCTTAGATAAAAGATACATAGCAAACTAATCATTAGTGACTACTCGAAAAAATTTGTCTAAAGACACCAATCATTTGCATCTGTCATGTTCAGAACATCAACGTAACATTTTAGCATTATTATAAAACGATGACATGTAAGGCTAAATGTTACTTATAAGTGGATTTAAATCTCAAACCCTAAACCCATACGAAACATACCCATATCCATCTATACATACTTTTTTTATTTCTCCACATATATTAAGTACCCTCAACACTTTTTCAGAATCACCTACACAGCCAATGTAGGACCAAAACTTTTGTCCACTGATGTGGTTGTCGTTATACTTCAACAAGAAGTTTTACAACTCACTAAGCAGTACACCTAATCGTTGCAGTGAAGTATAGGCAAGACTCGGGGGTTGTTATCGTTCTCTAGGGGAATAGGTTGGGAAGGCTCGAACAAGATCTAACAAAGGTATACGGGGTTGAGAGAAGATTCTTTTTATATTTTTATTTTATAGAAAGTAGGTAAAATCATGGTTTGAAAGGTTGGTTTATTTTATCTAATTAAACTAATAATAATCTAAACTACTTTGGTGATACCTTATATGATAAATGAACGTATTTATTTAATCATGCACTACTCCTCAGATTGCTTCTCCTAATCATGTTGCTTTGTCACACTTGTGATGATCTGTGTAAGTATTTCCTGAGTTATGAATGAATTCCATAAACCCGCCGTCTACTTAATATTCCATTAAGGCAACGCACAAGTAAGGTAGTATGAAGACTATTACAAGGCCCCTAAGAGTATATTAAATGCAATTGAAATATCTTAAGAGGGATCAACCATATTAGGGGTAAGGTAGTATGAAGACTGTTACCGATGGTATCCTTTCTACACACTCACGTTTCCCTAAACGTCTATGCCAATTTAATATCTTATGGCTAGTTTTCTAAAGCCTAACGTGCACATCCATCACAATAAGCAACATAAAAAGGATCTACAATCTAAGTTTCATGCAATCATAAGTAAATACTAAAGGATCTAGCCTAGCATGTTATAAGAAGATAAAGAACATAACTCAATCAAACAATACATAGACATATTAAAAGATTAAAGGGACAAATGAAGTTTACTTGATTAAAACATGGATTAAAGACTGTTACAATAGGGTTTTGAGGCCCTAAAGACGGCCTAAAAAGCTGCCAAACTTAACTATAAAAGTTAGGGTTCGTCTCCCAAAAGTTACACACTAAAAACCCTAAATTCGGTTTTGTATATAGGAAAAATGGCGTGACGACGTCGTGTTGTAGTCGTGACGCCGTCGCCATGTGGAATCTTCTAGAGCTACTTTAAGTCGGCTAGGACCTGACGTCGTCGCTTTGAAAATCCTGACTCTGTCGCTTGAAGTCTGCGACGCCGTCTCCATGCTCTGTGATATGTGAGAAATCACATATCCTTTTATGCTAAAAATGGCCCTTAAAAGATCAAAATGTGCAAAAATATGCTTATATTTGTGTATTTTGTTGTTTGTGAATGTGTAGGTACGGATAATGCAAAAATCATAAGAAAACAGTCAAAATCAGACAAACACGAACACGGGAACGGATAGAGTGCACAAGAGCCGGAAGTTTTCTAGCAAAGGTCAACAAAGTCAACCTTGGTCAACCCTTGGTCAACTCACAAAAGACAAAAACCCTCAAAATACCCAAAAGAGCCTTATTGTTAAATTCATTTTCACTAAAAGTCCTAAAACAATAACACCGTTAGTCCTTAACCATTAAGGGACTAATGGTCGTTAAGTTCCTTATTAACTAATCCCTTAAACCCCTTAACCGAGCCCAAATCAAAACAATGGCCCATTTCCCTTAAATATAAACCGTATCAGGCCTTTCCAATCTACCACCATGTAAATTAGCGGTAGTTTGTATAAAAATTTTTAGTAGACAAATATAAATTATACACACATAATGTAAGCACATGCATCAAACAAACACTAACGGGGAGAAGGAACACAGCGTTATAAACCTATATTAACGGTAAACCACACTCACGATAAAAAACACTCATAAATTTGAGTTGAATTGTAGCATGTTAGAACCTTTTGCAATTACATTTTGATATTTTTCACGTTCTATGTTTGAATGTTACACGAAACACTTACCACAATATCGCATATATATAATTGTTTGCCGCTAGAAATTTTCGTTGCTATGCACGGGTACTCGCCTTCTATACTACATATAAAGTATTAGCCTCATTTCTTGAAAAGTGCAAAGTGAAAACTGAATCTATTTATGGAAGGAATGAAAACTGAATTTTATTATAGGAAAAACAATAAATTGTAATAAACACAAAAAACTTGATTTGACTTTTGACTGAAAAACTTTAAAAATGAAAGGTCTTTAATAATTTCGGTTGGAAAAATGGAAGGTCTTTAATAATTTCGCTAGGAAAAGGAAGGTGTTGGCTGTCATACACATGGATAATTTCGGTTGGAAAAATGGAAGGTTTTTAAAAATTTCAGTAGGAAAAGGAAGGTGTTGGTTGTCATACACACATCATGGTTGTCCATTACTACAACTTAAACTCCTAATGCAATGCTTTATTATAATGCTAGAAACTAATTACTAATGATGGAATGTTTGACAATTCTAATGCTGAAATATTTGACAATTCTAATGACGAAGTGTTTGACAATTTTGGAACTATTTAATGAATACAAAAAATATACACGGCTGGCACATCCAATATAAACAACCATATATTCATAACTCATCTCATAAATCAGTCGTTCCTACTAGAAAGAAAGAAAAGGAGGAAATTCAAAAACCAAATAATTGCCGAAATTTCTATTATTGTAAAACCCTAATGATCCTGTATCCCTTAAAAACATATTCTTCTCAATATCCAGCTTCATCAGAGTCACACTTTTCTGCTTTCGTTTTGGTTCTCAGTTTTAGATACCATGTTATGCGTATCATCGTAAACCACTTCTACCATGTTTTCATACTAATTTATTCATGTTTTGTAGGTCGGTACAATGACTACGATTGAATCCTAAAAAAGGTATGCCTCCTTTTCTCAAAACCCCAATGATGAAAGTGTGTTATATTTTTTAGATTGTGTATACTACTTCTACTGGCTCTTCTTCTTCGAATGAGAATGATTTTTTAAGTTTTACATTCAGCTTCACTAAATGTTTTTATATGTTGTTTCATACATGTTAGAACTTTTGTTATAGCTGAATTATCGCATGTTACAACGGTTTGCAATTACATTTTGATTTTTTCAACGTTATATTTTGAACGTTATACGAAATATTTACTTTCAGTTTCACTAAATGTTTTTATATGTTGTTTCATACATGTTAGAACTTTTGCTATTGTTGAATTATCGCATGTTACAACGGTTTGAAATTAAATTATGATATTTTCAACGTTCTATTTTGAACGTTATATCACAATATCGCATATCGTTAATTATCTGCCGCTGGAATTTCCGCTAGGAATTTCCGTTATACGAAATATTTACCACTAAATGTTTTTGATAAAGGTTATGACATTGAGAATCCAACATATACAAGTTCATAACATGTCTCACATGCGATTGCAGCTGGGCTAGAAGGTCAACACACAAGGACAAGAAACACAGCCGGGACGTCAGATGGTTGGACATGTTATAATAAGAACTTTTGTTATTTGACTCAAACGTGGCTTTGGCTTTTGGTTGTTTTGTTATAGTATTTTCGTTATAGAGTTGTATGCATAAAATGTAGTAAAAGATTCATAATTGATGCAATGCTTTATTTTCAGTTTCACTCTATGTTTTTATATGTTTTTTTGATCCATATTAAGAATTTTTGTTTGAGTTGACTTATCGTATGTTACAGCCGTTTGCAATTACATTTTGATATTTTCACGTTCTATTTTGAACGTTACACGAAAAACTTACCACAATCTCGCATATCGCTAATTATCGACCTCTAGGAATTTCTGTCGCTATGCGCGGGTACTCGTATAGTATATTTAGAAAAGCTTTAACTTAAAATTTAAAAGGCAAGCTCTTATTTAAGCTCTCTGCTGATAAAATGTTTGAAAAAAATATCAATACGTGTTAACCTTATCTTTTAACCTTTACAATTACATACACAAGTAGTAATTCCTGATTTGGTTAAAGACATCCGATCACAAACCCTAACTTACATAAACACCAAAATCAATCCCAATCAATTCGATTCAATTTCACGATAATCAAATTGTATCAGGTACAAACCCTAAAATCACAATTTTTTTAATCAAGATGAGCTCTCTAATACTCAATCGATTCACTTGCTTATATTTTACGGAGTAATACATAATCCTTGTTAATTAGTTATCAATTTCCACATTTGATCATCTATATTCACCTAATTCAACTTAATTATCTGAATTGCTTGAGTTGATGAATTGATTCATTTAGGTTTAAAAGTAGTAGTAGTTTATTTTGTTGTCGAATTTATATGCTGCTGTAAAACTTAATTAGTTTTAGGGTTTTTCTAAACGTAGCCATTTCCGCCACAAGTAAGGCATGTCCGTTATCGTATTATAACTAACTTACCTCGAGGTGGTTACAGTTAAAGTACAATAAACAATACATGTCTTAAACGTAACTGCAACGGCTACGTTTAGAAAATTCCTAAAATTAATCAAGTTTTACAGCGACATAGTTTATGTTATGTATTAAATTGTGTAGAACGATATAAAGGTTGGAATAAATGGAAGGAATAGGGGGTGATGCTAACTCCCCAATGGCGCCATTAGCCAAGTGGAAAGCTGAATTCTCAAGAGTGTTTCAGTTTTATCTGGATAAGTCGACACCGCTTCCACTTCATAGGTGGCTCGGGACTCTTGCTGTTGCTGCCGTTTATGTGTTGAGGGTTTATTATCTTCAAGGGTTTTACATTATCTCGTATGGTCTTGGGATTTATATATTGAATCTGCTGATTGGCTTTCTATCGCCAAAGGTTGATCCGGAGCTTGAAGCGTTGGATGGGGCTTCTTTGCCTACCAAAGAGTCGGATGAGTTTAGGCCTTTTATCCGTCGTCTTCCGGAGTTTAAGTTTTGGTGAGTTATGTCTATTTTTTTTTTACATTGAAATTGTCGTTTTCAAGACGTTAACTGCTATTTTTTTTTACTTGAAAAGTAAATAATATGTCCGGAATTGGATTCGGGTATGTGTACAGAGATCATGTTGTTATACCTACTTTACCAAAGCCGAAACAATTTTTCCAAATTTATTGTTGTATATTTTTACGGATAACATAGCTTTAAAGTAGGCTCACAATCGCTGGAGTACTATCTTGTTATGGTGCATGACGTAATATATTGTTATGCTACCAATTTGTTTTTTGGATATGTATATGTAACGGTGTCGCTATCTGTCAAGCATTTTGCTTTTACTTGGATGATGAATATCGTAGCAAGTGTAGTTGTTTCTGCATGTGTCTTGGTACTTTACATTCTATGATTTTAAGGAAGAACAACTTTGCACTCGCTTTACTTCTGTTGAGTTATAGTGTACAAGTAAGATGCCATTGTACATGATTATATGCACTAGTTTATCTTGATAGTTTATTGTTCATTGGAAAGATTTTAGTTCTGTAGATTTACTATTTATGACCTCATTATTGTAAGTCGATGGTAAGTAAGCATATACACTTGTCTCTTTTGATAATTACTCCGTATCATTTATCGGAAGGATTCTAATCTTGTAAATTTACTATTTATTACTGTACAAAATGAAGCAAAAAGTGAAGAAAATTCATGAACATGACACACTATTCCTTATAGCCAACAAGACTGCATATGTTAATATGGTACATGTTAGCTGCATCATGTAGTATTCAGTATACCTTCCTATATTTTTAAAATTGATATGTTTGATATCTGTACCGACTTGGGATGTCTAGTTTCTTATCTATATTTATATATAAGGCAATTGCAACATCTTTTATAAAGCTTTTTATTTACTAGGACTTCTTGTTGTTTGGCCCATTGTTCCTACATGATGTTCTAAAAAGGTACTTCGTTAAGCTAGTAGTAGTTGGTTGAGTGGCCTTTTTAGTGCTTACTCGGGGTTTAGTCATATAAGAGGAAACATATATTATTAATTAAAGTGGGATTTATGATGAGCAGTCACATATCGATACTATATTAGTTTGGTACGATTACGTGCTATTATGGTGGCATTTGTTACTGTTCTAGTTTAGTAATAATATATTTTTATGGGTTGGTCAGAACAATGCTACTTATTACTTTAACAGAACACTGAATTTTATGTTTGGACAATGGTGTTTTTGCTAGAAGCTGATTTAGGTTCTATTTATGTTCTCTGATTAAGGTTCTCTTTATGTTATATGAATCATCTGTAGCAGTCACTAAATAGACGAAGCTCATTCATATGTTTCATAATTTCAGGTATGCCATCACAAAGGCTTTCATTGTAGCCTTCTTGATGACGTTCTTTTCTCTATTTGATGTCCCTGTTTTCTGGCCAATACTTCTCTGCTATTGGATTGTTCTGTTTGCTCTCACAATGAAGCGTCAAATCATGCACATGATTAAATACAAATATGTCCCATTCAACATCGGGAAGCAGGTAAGAACTCCTAGGATTTCAATTATCAACTCCCAACTAACCCAAAGAAAATTAAGTTGCACCATCTCTGTCATATATTAAAATATTCTTCAATTTTGACAGAAATATGGTGGAAGGAAGTCACCTGCAGCTGGTGGTTCGCCAAGTCACCGAGGTTGAAGAAGCAGTCAAGTAGTATTCAGAATAGTTTAGGAGTAATCCGCTTTTAGCTTTCGGTTACAGAAGTAAACCTTTGGAGTTATAACAGTTTAGAATTACTTCTATTATAACAAAAGATTCCCTTTTAAGATGATATGATTCCCTAATAATAATACTGTCTGCTGGTATATTTTGCAATATATGTACTAGTACAACTTAACAGGTGGGCTTTTTGTCTGAGAAGCTCATAAGAGCACAAGGTAGGCATAATTACAGTTTTGACCCCACAAAATGGAATTTTGGACATATAGATGCCAGATAGGATGTCTGTCATATACTTGTATGTACCTGATTGGTACAACTACTTCTCAACTACCACAGCAATAGAAGGTCACCAAGTTCATTGTTAAGTACTTTCTGACTTTTTCATGTCCAAAAAAGTATAGTTATAAGAGTAGTGGTTTTAATAATCATATATTCTTAACAACACTATCTTGTTTATTAATATTCATATGTTACAGCTCATGTCATTATATATTAGTCTACCCCTTCTTCCATAGCTTTAGATGCCAAATTCTGACCATTGTACAAATTCAATGGAAGATTAACAAGTCATTGTAGCAACATTGGTTTGAGTTTGGAAATTTCAATAAGAATAAGGAATCACCTTATTGTAAGAAGTCTTTCTCAACCCATACCGTCTGAAAATTTCATCATACATTCCGTGAAGAAATGTTTGGGAGAACCTTCTTTGTAATCTTGTTTTTCTGGGCAGCTCTCACTGTCATCACTCCTATCCTCGTTCGTTTGTCGGCGTCTGCAAATCTCTTGGATCACAACGGTATGTAATTTTATGCATGAATCATCATCTTGGCGTATAATTCTTCTTTCAAAATTCAGGAACGTGTTCGATTGAAATAACTTTTGGTGTGTTCTGTTAGCAGAAATGAAGAATGGTGACGTCCAAAGTGGCAAAGGCGTCGGTTTATCATCCAGAAGAGCACTAGGATCTATTGGACGTCCCCAGGAAGCAAGAAGAGCTGAATCATCATCACCATCACCATCGCCATCACCATCACCATCATCCTCATCATCTAAACCTCACAGGCGAACTGCATTTGACCTGGAGGTGAGTGATGACACGAGTAATACATCCCTATTGAAAATCAGAACACGATAAAATACGGTCTGTTGTCTTAATTTACCTGGTTCATTCTTGTATAGTTATGTGTCAAACCAAGTTGATCATTTTTTTTATAGAAAGCGTTCATTACTCGTAAATCAGGAGATGAGAAAGTCAGATTCTCTGAACTAAAAGAAAAGCTTTGTCGTATTTTCATAAAAAGGGTGAGATTTGTTGAAGCAATATGTGTCTGAGGTTTTGCAGCCTGCGAGTCTGTGACATGTGTTATGACTTTATACTGAAAACAAGAGGAATGATGTGGGTGATAATGGAAGCATATCAGTCCTAATAATGATGACATCTTTAAGGCTTATGATTGTTGCTTCATGGTGAATCAACCATTTATTGAATGATTCTGTAACTAGTGTGTTTGTATAGCTGTCCATATCAGCATTTAGATTCTAGGGATATCTTCATATCTATCCGATTTATACTAGTGGCCAAAAGCACGTCGTCATAACCATTAGAGCTAGCTGAAGGACAGTCTGAGCTAGGCCTTCAACAATGTGAGAACCAAACCGATGTTTGAATGAGCCTGGCGTTAAATGAATCTCGAACAGTTGGACTCAATTGTTTGATGACATTATATATGGTTGGAGTGTATAAAGAGTCTTTCCTGTTATTTTGAACCACTGAATGTATAATCTAGTTCATATGTCAAGTATGTCACGTTCACGATATATCCTTTTAAGTGACGTCGTGCTAGCAACGTAGAGTTAACAACGAAAGAACCGCCCATTTAGGAGGCGTAGATGCAAACAGTATAAGTGAACAAGCTATGATATTAAAGAGCATTAGTGTTTTAAACAAATAATTAGAGGTCTAATCAGATGGGTTTGCTTATGTGAAATTTTAGTTATTTACAGAAGAACACATGGTAAAAAAAGACAAATAAACGTAGTTTTATGAACTCATGTAAATGGGATTTTTACACCAGGAATACACACAAGATAACATATGATATACAATAATACAATTGCGAATTTTGATTACATATATATGGCTTTTGGAAAAAATCATTTTTCCACAAATACGTAGTTTTAGGCTGTGATGCCATTGGTAGCAGGATGGTGATTGAAGTTGTCGATGTGTTTACAAGCAACGTGAAATTGTGCAACATAATTATACGATGCTTCTAATGAGCTTTCCGGTGGTTCGTTCAAAAATGCCCACTTGCTGCTAATCCACCTGCATAAAAACCAAACTCGACAAAATCAAATGTCACTCTAAGTTATCAAGTTTACAGTTGATTCGCTGTAATGTAATATTAGTGTATAGCATAAGATTGCCCGATAATTTCATAATGAGAAACAATACACACCAGCCATGTTTCTTCAAAAGTGGCTCCATATTCTCTTCTTCCTTTACAACGAGACTTTGAGCAAGAGTATCACTTTCATCATATAGTATAAATTTCTGAAAAAAAGTTAAAATAAAAAATGAAATTTAAATGTCAAAATACCAATTTTTGACTCACTTTACAATTTGCACATCCTACATTATTCCTTTTCATTTCTGCCACATACATTTATTAGATTAATATAGTTCTCATCAAGTTCCCTTTGAGTCAACTCTATTACATTGATGCCTTGTTACATGAAACCTCCTTAGGAATCTAGGACTTGTTTACGCTATTGCCTTGTTGATTTTAAGATTACTTATAAATTCTTTACCGAAATTACAATAACAAATTGACAACGTACTACGAGTCTATGATCATTTTCATTTTCGGCATTGCATTATATATATATTTTGGAAAATGATCAAGATACCTAAATGCGTGACTAATTTTATGATTAAATGGATGTGAAGTTGTTTATTGGTTTTTGAAGAAGTGCATCCATCAATGCTGACACATTGGATTAGACATGTCAATCAATACTCATATATTTTACGCAATATAAAGACACACACCTTGTCTTCCTTTGAGAGTCTATAAGAAGCTTTAAGGAAGAAAAGTTCTTCCTCTTCTATCTTCTTCAATCTCCAAAAAGCATCGATCTCTTCTTTTGTTAGTGACTTGTTCCTCTCTATAATAATTTTCAAAATCAAAACCAAACCAAAAAACACAAGAAACGCGTTAAAAGACAAAATCCAGGATTCTAATTTAGTTTTTTTTAACGACAATATTTTCACATCTATACCACCTATCTTGCACTATACGTATATCTTTCAAATATCTCCAATAAAACTTGAACCTACACAACTATTTACTTGACTAGTCACTCGCATATCACTAGACCAAAGACCCTCATAGTTGGTAATTTTTTTTTGGAACTGCAAATTTTATTACCACAACACTAGCAAGAAGCTAGCACACAAATACAACGAAATAAGCAAAGGACTACGTAACCAATCTACCCAACTGAATTTGATTCTACTTCTAGCATTACACCAAGTATACGACAACGACACATTCTCATCGAACATAACAGCTTTTGTGGAAGACTTTCTACCAAAAATAACCTCATTATGTACTCTCCATACGTACCACCATAACCTCATAGTTGGTAATTAATAGGAATGTGATCTAGTTTGTTTATGTGATTGGGATTCTCCTAGGATTACTCATTGACAAAACTTTCAATCATCAAGTACATGTTAATAAATACTACAAATAAATAATCTTTGGCCTGAATAGCTAAAAAAAGTAGAAAACATACCATATTTAAGATCATGAGCAGGTGATTTCCATCCCGACATTAGAGAACCCATTTCTTATAAACTCAAAAAAATAGATTTCAGTTGTTTATTTTGTTGTGGTGGTATATAGTGGGTTACTTGATAAAATGGACACAGAGTATTTATATTGAATTTGGTGATAAATAGTTGACTAATTGATGTAGACATTTAAAGGTAATAATACATTGTTGTTTTACATTCTTATGTAACGTAACCTGAACCCTACATGAATATCTACTAGCCGGGTATCCGCGTAATGCGGCGGAGGATACCCTGTGACTATATTTTGCGGCGAGCAAATGTTATCCGGCTAAGCGTTTTTCTAGCGAAAAAATAAAGAATCAAGAGTTGATGAGTGAAATGATTTGTGTGAATTTATATTATGGATGCGGTTAAACATTTTTAATAATCATTATTGATAATATTGATTTTAAGCGGTTACACGTTTTTAATAATTATTGGAGGCCGTTACAATAATGGTTTAAGTGGTTACACGTTTTTAATGATATTGCTTTTTTTTAAGATTTGGAAATGATAAACTTGGACAAATTCAATAATTATTTTTAACAGTGAACAATCACTACATAATAAAAAGAATTTTTTTTACTGTAGAACGTAAGTAGTAGTTAAGTAAATTGAACAATTCTAAACAACCCAATAATCACAAATCAAATATTAAAATTCTAACAATTCAACAAAATAAAACCCCAAACGGGTTATCATCATCATCATCATCGATCATCAATTCAAAACTACAATCACCAAATCACTAACATAACATGATGAAAAAACTAACTAAAAATCTCAGCCACTTCATCAAAAGTTAATAGATTCATGATCACGGATGCTTTGCAGGTCAATCATTAATTCATAAGACTATATCCCTAAAAAAATCCAAATCCATCAAACCTTAGCATTTGACATCAACGATGTAAGCCCTCAACATTTCTTGAAATCATCATTGCAATAATTAACCATGATGTCATCAAACATTTTAACAAAATCATCCAAATCAAACATCTTAAACCCTCTTCATTCATCTCCAAAACCTTCATCACATTTTTTTAAAAAATGACATCACCAGAATAAGAAGACCTCCATTTCTTTGGTACTTGTATTCCTCTTCTGCTTTGGTACCCGTATTCCTCCAAAGCCATGATCATTAGCTTGGAAGACGACAGAGACAATGGCGGCGGTAGCGGCTGACAGCACATGATGTTGGCAAAGGTGGAAGTAGAACTAAACGGTAGTGGCAGCAAAATTGATATGTGAGACGGCGGAATTTGGTGGTTTGAAGAAAGAAAGAGAAATGTGTTTGTGTTTTTAAGAGAGATAAAATAGAGAGATGAAAATGGTGTAATGAATTTTGTTAGTGTGTTAGGTTTTTATACTCGTATTTGAGTTTGTGGTTTACACTTAAACTAGGTCTCTACCCGTCCGATGGACGGTTTTCTCAATAACTGAGTAAATTATTAAACGGTGTTTTTAGTGTCAAGGTCACAATGCATAAAGTTTGCGAGAGATATTTTAAAGGAGTTATTAAAAGAATAATGTGATGTTTCGGTTGTAAATTTAAGAAATGAAATGTACCATAACTTAAAGTACACAAAATCAAAATTAACAAACAAACACTTCAATTAAAAAGTACCCAAAAAGAAAACATCAAAAAATCCAATTCGATAAACATTAAAAAAACATAAACAAAGTTATATTTCAAGCGAAATAAAAAAAGCGATATGAAAAGATAAATGAAGAACGCGTAAACAATATATTTGAGCCTTGTTCGATGCCCTTCCAATGTTCAGTTGATTTCATATTTTGCCTCGTTTTCCTAACCATATGAAAAAACTTGTTAGGTTGAGTTGTTAAAAGTATAAAAGTAATGAATTGAATGTGAATTAAATTAAAATACTAACCGAATAAGATGCCACTATGTCATTGAACACATTGATGAGAGCATGATTATCCGAAATTGGTGACACAATCTTAGGAACATCAATGTGTTATACTGATGTTTTGATATCCTAAATAACCATTGTTTTCCAACCATGTCGTATAACTCATGTGAAATTTTGTGTCGGTTATCAACAAAAAGATCATACAAAGTATAAGCCGATTTTCCAACAATTTGGGTAACTTAATGATCTAACAGTATCAACAAAGTAGAAGTGTTGGTGTGCTAATCAAAAACAGTAACTTGCACCATATACCTGTTTGACATGAGATAATAATTTAAAAATAAAATGTTTTGTATAACATATTATTTAAATTGCACAATATTATATCTTTTATATATTAAAAGCATTATGACATAAAGTTAGCTAATCTGATTGTTACCTTGGAGCAACACATTTGAAGTTGGCTGAACATTCTAGACATTCAAATACTGTATAACCTCTATCATGATAAGCCGATTCTTTGATAATAGGATGGACATTTTTGTTGCAGTTCAAGCACGCTATGTACATCCAACCTTCGTTACTGTAAATGCATGATTGAACCTGTGATTTGCAACGAAATCGAATTAATGAAATATAGGTTATAAAATTGAATATGTATAAAAGTTATTTTTATTGAATCTCAATTATATATTACCTGACAAAATTCAGTGATTTGGTTCAGTTGATGTGTGCATCCCGAGTTAACGAAAAATCTCTCGGGAGATAAGTAAACAACTTGTTTGCAAATAGACGCATGCTTGTAGTTGATGATGTAATACTGTAAACCCATTAGATAAATAACTTCATAACTGTGCAAGTAAATGTGGGATTGTGTAATCTTATTATATTTGGTAACAAAGGTTATTCAAAAGGATTAGGAAAATATTATTGAATTATTATATGATTAATAATGTCTTTTTTTGTTATAATTATAAAGTGTATGAATAAAAAAATTACAATAATGTATAGCATTGCATAGATCATTACCTTCTTATATAAGCATGATTTTCAGGAACATCTCTATTTAAGAACAACTTTGTCGCAGCCTTTAAGTTTCTCACTTTCACAATGCCTAAAAAGTTAAAGATTTTTTTTTGAACGGCAAGTACCTAAAAAGTTGAAGATGTATTAGAACTTTAGAAGTGTGAAAACGAATGATTATAAAAACTGAGTTACGATATAAATAACTATATACCGTCAATTGTGAATACGGTTCCAAACTGAATAATCAAAATCTTAGGACAATGCACATCAGTTCCAATCAAACTCATTAACTCATGCTTATAGTCATTGGATAATGTACATTGAATTCGAAAACCTCTGCATATACCAATTCTCAACCCATCCGATGGACGGTTTTCTTAATAATTAATCAAAATCGTAAAAATGTGTTTACGATTCAATACACTCTTTATTACAGTATGCACACGCTTTCGTCGGTTAATAGCTTATTAAAATCATGCAACCGTGTTTAAGGTTCAAGCTATACATTAACAAAAGAAACATTAATAAAAAGCACCATGCATCCAAAAACATTAAAGATGGTTCAATTATTTTAGCGAAATATAAAGACTGATCGGAAAACATCTACATAAAAGAACAATGTTTGAACGATATATTCACCATTCTTTAATGTGCTTCTAATGGTTACTTGATTTTAGATTATGTGTTCTTTTTCTAAACATATTAATATTGTGTTCTCGAGTTTAATTTTGAAGAGAAAAAAAGAAAATAAAAGGAAATTTAACAATGTGTTCTTAAGTTTTTTTATTAAAGAAAAGAAAGTGAAATGAGAGAAAAGAAAAGGAAAGAAAAAAGAGTGGAAAAAGTTTCGTGTTCTTGAGCTGAAAAATAAATAGTGGAAATAAAAACAGTGAGTCAATTTACAATTATACCTATATTTTAATCTTTAATGTTTAAAAATAAAGATACTTTTGTCATTTGACATTCAAGACTTTAGTTTACTTCCATTTTCTTCGATTTCAAGAAGAGAAGTCTTAGCCACATTTTTCCGTCATTATTTTTTTCCTAACAAAACTGGAGAACGTTCTTTAAAGTTTCATTTTCTTTTCTTTCATTTCTCTCCAAAGATAAACTCGAGAACGCAGTGTAAATAAAGTTGTGCTCTCAAGTTTTTTATACGAAAAGACAGAAAAGGACGATAAAAGAAATTGAAACGAATTATAGCCTAAAACTTCCAACTCAAAAGTGGTAGGAAATGAAAGTAAAATAAAATTCAACATATCAAATGATAAAATTGCCTTTATCTTTTTTGAACTTTAAACCTTTCAAAATAAGTACAGTTGTAAATTAAGCTTCTTCTTTTTCTTCATTAACTACCTAGGTTGTTCTAGTTTATTGTTTCCAAATTTCAGTCTCTTTATTTCTTTGTTGGCTTCGCTTCTTTAATGGCATGTAATAATAATGTATTTTCTCATTTGTACACTTATGAGATTTAAACCCAAAAAAGGTACTGTAATACCCATCAAACTTTCAAATTGTGTTTCATTATCACACGTATGTTTACGTGTCTTTAAAGGCAACCGACTACACCGGTTAAACTGAATATCTAGATTGTTTTTTTAAGTTAATTACATGAAGTTAGGTGTTTTAGAATACCAATTCAACGTTATCAAATGTTTCAAAATACCCATCAAACTTTCTCAAATGTTCACTTATTAAACATGAACTCAATAACGGTACAAATTTATGACATTGCATGTAGGAATTAACCCATGGTAATAATAAGGACACCTTCCATTAATACAACTTAAAAAGGAGTTCA
>BQNB010056723.1:1394-35273 GCA_026074375.1 Tanacetum coccineum
TTAATGAAGATTCAATGTTTGGTTTGTTTAATCTCGATTGCTTAATTTATCGTTGATTGTTTAATTATGTTTATCACCTCATACTTGTCTATGTGCCTGAATATGCGACCTATCATTCAACTAGGTCTAGTGAGACTGACCAAGTGATCTTGATACTAGGATAGATCTCCATATCGTGTTTTATATACCCGGACCTATAGGATAACAAATACTGTCCTATCTTTGCATTTAGATTAGTGAGCTTAGTTGGACTGGCAGGTGACCCTTCGACCCAACGAGTATGTTCTTAATCAATTGGTAAAGACTTGTATAATGGACTACCAATATATAAAATGTCGTCAAGCAGTAAGTGGGTAAAGTCCCGATGGGCTATGGTTTAACAAGATCACCATTGCTTTAATCCCTAAACAGATTATAATTAAACTAAAAGGATGCTTTATGCGGATGCGTTAATTGTGACAGGATTCAACGTGTCTAGGTCTTAGGAAGAAGTACCGCCTAAGTCTTAAGAATGATATGCCACCTCGAGATAAGCACTCATTGCACTAAACAAACAAACCAGCATTTAATCAGATTTAATATGGCTAATACAATTTTCTATCATTTGGCTTGACCGCTCTTTTATCTTCTAATTATCTTCTTGCATGCTTATTGTGTATTGAATTGATTTTATTCACCACCAAACATGTGCCATTCTCTCAGGCTAAAAACCTTCTCCTTTATCAATAGAACTAGGTTTAGCATAGGTTTAACATTAATTAGAAATAACAGAGAATTAACTAGACTAATTAATTTGAATAAAATACTGATAGAATATATGGTTAACTTTCTCGCTCTTAGTGTTCGACACCCTACTTACCACGAAACTCTATCTTGACCGGGTATACTGCCCGTTAAAGTGTTATTTTAGGATAAGTCGGCTAAATATAAATTTAAAACTTAGTAATCAATAAATACAACAAACACAAAAACACATCATCCATATTTGAAAACTGGGTTGGGTTATCAAAATCTAGAATGTCTCAAGAAAGCCATTGCAGCACAACCTAAAATGTATGATGGTTAAAAACTTGAAAGCACTAACTTGAAAGTTGATTTACATGATTATGAGAAAACTGTTGAGGATGTGGAAGAAAGTCGATTGAAAATGAATGATAAAATGATTCAACTTAATTATGCGAAATTAAATGCTCTTTGTAATTCATTTGTTCCTCAGAAAGAAATTCCCATTGAACAAACTTATTTTTTATATCCTTCTACTTCTAATGTATCTTCTTAATCGAGTTCAGAAAAGTCAGATTTACCTTCTAAAAAGCTGCCTAATGAAAGTAAATCGCTACAACTATTTGTCAAATTGGACAATGAAATTAAAGCGTTAGCAACAAACATTAAGCTTACTCTTCTAAAGGACAGAGACAGATCTATTTTCTACAATGATCAAGATGAGTTAAGACAATTTTATAAAAAGGAGGTAATTTTGATTTCAAGATCCTTAAGAGAATGCTCAACGGTAATTAAATAAGAAGTTACAGAAGAAGTACATGAGATGTTAGAAATTTTTGAGTCAATGGAAAAGAAAGTTAAGAAACAATCATAAAAAGATAAAAGTTTTCAAAATGAAATTGATCGACTTTTGGAAGTATCCTTGGAAAAAGAAATTAGAGATTGTGTGATGATTTCTTTTGAGAAACAAAAAAATGAGATGTTGATGCTTGAAAAAGAGAAAATCTCACATGACTCCAACGATATCCAAGCCAATTTACTCAACAGGATCAAGATTCTTGAAAATGATTTTAAAATATCTTAAGTTCAAAGTATTGATTTTGAACTAAAATTGCAGCATCAAAAGGAGAAAATGGCTTGTGATGTCTCTTGAAAATCAATAATGGCAAAGTTGAATACTTAAAACGTGTTGTTAAAATCTCAAGTTGAATCTGTGGTTCAAGAAAGGGATAATATAAAACTTGAATATCAAAATCTTTTCAACTCAATCAAAACAACATGGGTTCAACATTAACGAGAAGTTAGTGAGTTAATTGAAAATGTCAGTCAAAAGACATATGCTTATGGTGATGTGCATTCTAAGAATCAAGATCTTTTGATGACAGTTTTTGAGCTCAAAGATAAAATTAAAACCGTTGAAAAAGGGAAGGATGTGAACACTAATGTGTAACACCGTTAAATAAAAAACAAAGATGTCAAGGCTAAGAAGGTTTCTAAAACTGAGGTCAAATCAGATAAGTCAAAACCAGTCACTTCATATTCTACACCTAAAAACGAGCAAAGTCAGAAAAGGAATGCGAATGTTATCGCTAGAGGAATGTATAAAATCATAAAAACACAAACAAAAACACCGGTTACTAAAACTAACCTGTTTTCTTCTAATTTCACAGGAGTAGCGAGTTCTGGTGGTGTTAGAAGACCAGAGTCTAAGGAAACTAATTTAGAGAAAAGAGTCTTGCTGAACACTAATTCTAAGAGCACGTCTATGAATGTCAAAAAGTTTTCAAGCAGTGTTAGTTTAGTTTCAAATAAGCGTGATACATTGAATTCGACTGTTTGTCAGTCAAACGCAAGTGTATTAAAAGAGAAAACTATAAAAGTTGTTAATGATGGTTCGAATCTTGTATGTGTTTCATGTGGCAAAGATGTTTTTATGATTTCTCATGAGAAATGTGTTGCTCGTTATGCTTTGTCTGCGGATTCTAGGGTGAAAAGAGCCTTGTCTACCTCCCCTGTAGCTGCAAAATCTAGTAATTTAGGAGCTACTTCTGTAGTTGCGAAATCTAGGTTTAGTGTTGCTAAAACCCCAATAGCAACAAATAAAGTCTCTCATGCATCAGCACTAACTCCATAATCTAGTCAAAGTAGGACACTTAGTAATTACATGAAAAACAAAATTGCAATAAGTAGGTGATGAGGTGTCATTTTATACACTTTTTCGGGGTCATTTAACCTCATAAATCATGCAAATATGCCCAGATTACATGCTTAATCGTTTATTTTCAGGTTTTTAGCACTTGGATGACTTGTGGAGGAAATACACGTGACTTGGGCTCATTTGGAGAAGAAACGAAGAAGATTACGGACCTACACCAAATCTCTTGAAGATTTATGCATACAGTGCGTGGAGACGGCGTCGCAGGCATAAAGCGACACCATCGTGATCTATATGGCGACAGTGTAAGGAATTTGGTGATGGCGTCAGGACGTGGCTGACTTAAAGAGGATCTAGAATCATCTACGTGGCGACGGCGTCAGGATTTCTAAGCGACGTCGTCACGTCGATATCTCTATAAATATAAAACCGTTTTAGGGTTTTAGGGTTGTAACTTTGTATAAACCTAGGGAGACGAACCCTAGTCATTCTAGCAGCTTTGTAGGTCGTTTTTAGGGCCTCAAAACCCTATTGTACTACCTTGAATCCATGTTTTAATCAAGTAAGGTTATTTATCATTAATCATTCAATATGTTTATGTGTTGTTTGATTGATTTATCTTCTTGCTTTATTTATAACATGCGAGGCTAAACCCTCCTTTGTATTTATCTATGATTGCATGAAACTTAGGTTGTAGATCCTTTTGATGTTGCTTCTTGTTGATGAATGTGCGCGTTAGGATTAGAAAAACTATTATTTTGTCTGTTCGACTGTGACATGTCTAGGGATAACGCGAGTGTGTCCCCCCCCCCCCCCTCCAAGGATACCATCGGTAACAGTCTTCAATACTACCTTACACCATTATATGGTTGAGTCTTCTTAACGATATTTCACATGCATTTTATATTACTCTTAGGGGGTTATTTTAATTGTCATTCTTACTACCTTAGTTGTGCGTCGCCTTAAACGAAGATTAAATAACGGCGGGTTTCGTGCATCCGTTCATGACCTAGGAATTACTTACACAGTTCATCACAATAGTGTGACAAAGAAACGGATCTAGGAGAAAGCTTTTCTGGGGAGTGTTTTCATGATTAAGTAAATACATTTGTTTATTATAAAGTTATCACCAGTAGCATATATATTAATTAGTTTAGTTGTTAGTTAAACAAACCAACCTCTTAAACCATTGATTTACCTGATTTCTTATAAATATAAAAATACAAAAATAATCTTCTCTCAACCCTTAGAATTTTGTTAGACCATGATCAAGCCTTCCCAACTTATTCCCCTAGAGAACGATAACAACCCCCGAGTCTTGCCTATACTACACTGCAACGATTAGGTACACTGCCTAGGGAGTTGTAAAGCTTCTTGCTAAGGTCCTTTCGCATCAAGTTTTCGGAGCCGTTGCGTGGAGAATAGTTAGGTTTCGATCATAGTTTAACTTAGTTCTACTCGCTTGAATCCTTTCAAGTGAGAATTTTAATTCCAGTACATTAGCTTTCTCGTACTCTATCTTTTCTTTGTGTTAATTGTTTCGTAATCTATTCTCGTCAACAACCATGGGAGACTAGAATCTTATCCGTACTCTTGAAGATTACTCCAAACATAGCCATGAAGGCTACATGAATACCATTAAGCTCCCCGTAGGGAACAATGTGGTATCTCTTCGATCTGACACTATCCGGTTGGTGCAAAATGGATGCTAATTCCATGGACTTTGGTATGAGGATCCAAACCAACACCTCAAGAATTTCTTAAAACTTGTGGACTCATTTGACCTTGACAAGGAAAACAGGGAAATAACGCGCTTGTGTTTATTTTGATTTTCCCTTTACGATCAAGCTAGAAATTGGCTTGAACGTCTTCTAGCAGGATCCATCACCACATGGGAGGATCTTACAACTCGTTTCCTTGCTCAATTCTTTCTATCGGGAAGGAATGCAAAACTCTGCAATGATATCCTGATGTTCCAACAACATCATGGAGAATCTCTCTCAGAAGCATGGACTCATTTCAAGGACTTAATACAAAAAGTCCCTCATCATGGCATCGATCGTTGGCTTCAAATCTAGATTTTTTATGATCATGTCTCGATTCATCTTAAGTGTGAGATTGACTGCGCCGCCGGCGGGAAAATCCGCAATAAGAACCCTGACGAATCTTGGGAAATCATTGAGAACCTCACCCTCTACGACCATGAGGGCTGGAATGACGCAAAAGAATTCGTCAAACCGGTCAAGGCTATTTCTACACCTCTACCCACCTCAAAAATGCCTGACCAAAGACTTCTTAGGCTCGAAGACCAGATTAATTTCTTACTAAAAGGATCGTGATCGACGCCCAAACCGAGCTCAACACACGTCCCTCAAGCTTATGCCAAAGTAGTCTACTCAAACCCTCACCCATGAAACCAGAATGAACCACCAAAGCAGAGACCCTTCACTTTTCATGAACGTACCAGTCCAATCCCTCAGCCCCAGGCATTAGGAACCACTTTCGAAGCTCGAGTATAGGACTATATGGCAACACATACCAAAAGGATGAAAAGATTTGAGAGTGCCATTTTCAAATAGCGAGAGAAGATAAATGATAGGATGGCATAAATGTTCGAGCTTCTTAAGGAACTCACAACCAATAGGGTTCTTGAAAAAGTACTAATCAGAGAAGAGGCCAAATCCCTCGTCACCAAAAACGTAAATTCTATCTCTCTCGCTAGAGGGGAGGAAGAGAGGAACAACGATAATGACGTAGCAACCGGCGATGACATTAAAAAACCTACCTGAATAGAAACGGGAATGCCAGTAAAAGATTGAAGCTGAAAATGGGATAAAAAATGAACCAATCAGAAAAGCTGGAAAAGAAGAAATGACTGAGGCACCCAGCTCTCAGCCCATAGAATATTACCTGAAGCATAGGATTAATGAGAAACTAATAGAGGTACTTGTTGATAATCATAGGTTCAGTGACTCCCTATCAGGAGCCTGCGTTGAAAAAATAAAAGGAAGGACTTATAATTTATTACCTAGGGGGCCTGTTTATGAAGCAATCCTTAGAAAAAAGTTAACAAGGAAGGAGGACATCGGAGGAAACTTCTAAATACCATGTAACATAGGAGGCCTAAAACACATGAACGCCATGCCCCTCTCTACCTACATGAAACTAACCGAAAAAAGGCCTGCTGAGACGGACATTAGACTCTCCCTAACTAGCCACTCGTATATCTACCCTTTAGGAATAGCCAAAGATGAATTAGTTGAGGTTACTGAGCATGTGTACCTCGTAGACTTTATGATTTTAGACATTAAAGAAAATGAAAAGAGACCTTTCATCTTAGGAACACCATTCCTGATAACGGCCGACCATGATTAAGTTTGATAAGGGCACCATAACTCTAAGTTCTGGAATGAGTAAGATAAGCTTCCATAGGATACCTGAATCCCTTTGTAATGATGAGAAAGGGATTAAGAACAATACAAAGCCTATAGCCCCCACTATGACTGTGAATAGGCTAGTCTTGGAATAAGATGAAAAGATAAAACTTCACCAAGAAAAGGAGATGAAGTTCGACTGATGGAGGAATAAAAACTTCAAAAATGAGCGCCCCGCTCTTGTCAAAATAGAAGATGAGGTAGATGATAAAGGAGAAGTTACATAAGGACTTGTGACTTCGAGTCTAGCTACAAGACTCATAAATAAAGAAAAGCGCTTTTTGGGAGGCAACTCAATATTTACTTTTCCCACACTTAGGAGTGTCTTATGTTTTAATTCTTTATTGTTTGTTTTATTATGTTTGAATCACTTTGTAACCATGCTTTGTTTTGTTTATAACTCCGTCTTATTTGCAATCAAATGTATTTTGCAACAAAATAAGTGTATGGGAAATATCCGGTTTTTAGAATCAAGTCAAACATTTAAAATAAACTGTTTAGATTAATTCACGTCAGTTTTGAGTAATATGATTGTAATGATTAATTCTAGGTTTTTATGTAGTGCTTTTTTCAGATTTAACTAATAAAATTGTGTGCAGGAAATTTCTCATTCAAAACGAAGAAGGATTTTTCACAATGCCTAATGACGGCGTCAGGATTAACACCTGACGGTGTCACGTCTCCATCAATGTAAAAATTCGAATATTTTCAAGTATTTATGAAAAATAAAATGTGCAATATTTAAAATTTGTAATTCTTTTGTAAACCTGCATAAACCTATGATTACATCATTACTTTCATCCTATCTTTACTGCTTTCATAGAGTCAAAACCTTAAACTCTCATTGTATTTATATCTATACTGCTGATTTTATGCTTGGTGTAGTTGTCTTTGTCTTTGATTATAGGTTATATTTGATGAGAAGAAGCTTGAAAGTTCTTAGGAAGTTTCATTAGATGATTCTTGGAGGACGATTTAACTAGTTATCGCATGTTTCTTCTCCATTATTGAGCAAACCAGAGGAGTACTAGTTTATTTTACTTGTTTTCTTTTTCCTTTATTCATTTTTATGGGTACTTCTAAAGAACATTGGGGACAATGTTCAACTTCAGTGTAGGGGAAAAATAAGCCTTAGAAACTATTCCTTCATTTGCCATTTGCTTGTTCATTAAAATGATGGGTAATATATCGAAACATAGCATAAAAGGTAATTTTGACCTAAATTTTTAAAAAAATTATAACTCATACCGATGAAAATCGAGTATTAATAGCGTCCCATGGATAGGAATGTGTATGACTAGCACAAAAAAACCCTCAAAATTCCACCCCAAAACTATGAGGTTCGCCTTTAGATCTTTAGGAATTCAGGTATCCATTATTGATACCCAAGATAATTTGTACCATTAGCTTTCTCGAGTTAAGGTTCGAATGCAGTCATATGTGTCTATTTTGTCATTACAGATGTGTACGTATGGTCTTTGTCGCTTTTTCTAGAGCATTGGTATCGGTATTAAATTATATGAGTGTACCGGTAGTATATTAAATTTTAGAACTTGTTTTTATGATGCATCCCAAGGCTGCATAGTAAGTATTAGGATTTGCTAGATAAGAGGCACTAGGATTAACCCATGTTTTAAACATGTAATTGTTATTATGGTCACATTGACTATATAACTATCCTACACCCTTGCCATGCACTCATTTTTAGTGCAGGATACCCCTAGTACAACCCTCTGATCCTATCCTTTTTCACGATTCTCGTAATTTTCTGGTTAAGCTGGACTATTAATAAAGAGCATCCTTATCCTTGTAAATACAGTTTTGGGATGATTGGGATTCATGATAGTATTCATCTTATGAAGAATTAGGGAAGAAGTAATTTATTACCCTCAATAGAGCTCAATAAGCTCCATGTTATGTTGATCCACCTTAAATCGGGTCATTAGTTAGATTGTAATTATCGAGTATGTAAAAGTTCTAGTATAGGGGTGTATCTATAAACTCTCATAATGCATTATATGTTTAAGCAATGGCAGGGAAAAAGTGTACAAAAAATGTATATGAAAAATGTATATATAAAAAAAGAGTGGAAAAAAATGTACGGGCTGCCATTCGCTTATGTCTATGTTTATATTAGAGTCAAGAAAAGAAAAAGAAGGAGATTGATGTAGAGTTTTGTAGAGTTTGTATATTTTGTCCGAGTCCTTGGCTTAGCAACCAAACCAACGTGTATTCTTATAAATAATTAGCTAACCCTTCCACCCCAAATTCACCCAAAAGTCACCACCCAAATGTATCCCATCCGTTTCTGTTTCCGTTTCTGTTTCCGTTAATGTTATCTTACACCTACACCTCACAACCCTTTAAAAAGACCTCTTAGATAGTAATGAATAATGCTTGCACCTAGCGGTGGAGGTTTGATCCTTTACCAAGCCTATGGTAATTTATATGCTATGACAGGTAATGAGTGTTGATTTTCTGTTTCCCTAATATGTTATACTTTATTATACACCCAAGTGAAAGAGAGAATCCCAAACTCTTATGTGAGGTGCTAGTATATACTTTTCGTGCTTTTATTTACGAGGTCTAGAAGGTTGTGTTGTAAAATACCTTAAAAGAGTAGGTTAAATGACCCTAATATTGCTATTGTCTAGGTAGAAAAACCCATTTGCTTGAGGAAAAGCAAATCACAAGTGTAGGAGTATTTGATGAGGTGTCATTTTATACACTTTTTCGGGGTTATTTAACCCCATAAATCATGCAAATATGCCTAGGTTACATGCTTAATCGTTTGTTTTCAGGTTTTTAGCACTTGGATGACTTTTGGAGGAAATACACGTGACTTGGGCTCATTTGGAGAAGAAACGGACAAGATTACGGACCTACACCAAATCTCTTGAAGATTTATGCATACAGTGCGTGGAGACGGCGTCGCAGGCATAAAGCGATGCCATCGTAATCTATATGGTGACGACGTAAGGAATTTGGCGACGTCGTTAGGACGTAGCCGACTTAAAGAGGATCTAAAATCATCTACGTGGCAACGGCGTCAGGATGTCTAAGCGACACCGTCGCATCGATATCTCTATAAATATAAAACCGTTTTAGGGTTTTAGGGATGTAACTTTGTGTAAACCTAGGGAGACAAACCCTAGTTATTCTAGCAACTTTGTAGGTCGTTTTCAGGGCCTCAAAATCCTATTGTACACTACTAGAAAATCAGGCATCAACAACGAAAGTTTGCATCGCTATTCTGTCACTAAAACCCTTCAACGACGGAATGGTGACAGATATTTTCGGTCACAAAAAAGGGCCTCGCAAATTTTTTGAGACAAGTTTAGCGGCAAAAGTTTAAGAATTTTGGCGATGGATTGTGTCTCCTTCCCCTCGCTAGTGCCTTTTTTAAGTTACCTAAATTGGAATTTGACTCGACCATCAAGTGACGGATTTGCGACAAAATTTATGTCACTAATAGTAACGACGAAGCGATCACTAATCCATTGCTAATAATAGGCCAGCCATTATGTTGTTGTTCCATCGCTACTAGAGACACTGCTAAAAGTATTGTCTCAAAACCATCACTTATAATTTGTTACTTATATCAACACCATTTCATAGCATGTTTGAACTAATTCGTCTCTAATTTTTTGCGATTTAAAAATCTTCTGAGGATAAAATATGTAGCTAATCAGTCAATACACGATACAACTTAATTTTTATTTGTTCAAGATGTCATATCCAAATCAAATAACTAACATATCCAAATCAAATAACAAGCAGATTCGAAAGAGATCTAACATCTGATCTTTGACACACACAGGAAAGCATGGATTCAATATCAGCCACATTAAGCTTCCAAAGAGAATCAATCATCATTTTCTTGTGAGAATTCATGTATTCTTCAATTTTTCTTCATGTTCCTCTTAGTCATAATCTTCTTCTTTCTCTTCACCATCTGTAGCTACGACTACTCAAATCATTCATAGTAGTTAGTGAAGTTATATAAATAATATAAATTGTTAAGGAAATCAAAAGCTCATCAAGGCTTTATGACATACGTTTTTCATCCTCACCACTGGAGTCATCTTCATCAGCAGGCACCTCAACATCAACTTACTTACTGGTCCAGGTGTAAATGAGGAAGTTAATGAATTCATAATACTTTTTCATTAATTCATGTGAATGTCACAGGACAAAATCATTCCAATATTTCAACATTAAATTGTTTGGTCAATCGAGTCTATTTATATTGGTGTAACTATAACTATAGCAACATGTAGCCACACTATAGAGTAATTCGCATTAAACTTGCATTATGTAAACTTGATGTTTTTTATACAACTAAAAAAGATAACCAAAAATTTAAAAGTAAGAGGATTGAAGTACTTCTACAATGTCCACACTAATTACCTTCAACTTTGACACCTCTAAGTATTCACAATTTTCTTCCCTAAGGTGCAATCTGATTTCGGTTCCACGGCCAAGTGGCTCGTTGTATGTATTCTCAGAGATAACAAAAGCACCATCAGCCTTCGACTCCCACACATACCTATCAAGTTATAACTAAGTTAATAAGTAATTTTAACAAAACACATGCAGAAATAATGAAATATAATAGCACAATACAAGAAACCATACTGGTTGTCATCTTTGTGTATGCTAATAACTTCTACGCAGTCTGCAACAAGATATATCGAGTAAAACATGCGTAATTCATCTCTAATTTGGTTATTGATTTGTCACTACTTTGTCGCTAATATATCAAAGCCAATTTTGTAGCTAATCTATCCCTAATCCGTCACTGTGAATAGTTTTTTTGCGATAGACTAATTCAGTCGCTAATTTCTATCGCTGTTGTTCAGTATTCTAGTAGTGGTACTACCTTGAATCCATGCTTTAATCAAGTAAGGTTATTTATCATTAATCATTCAATTGTCTATGTGTTGTTTGATTGATTTATCTTCTTGCTTTCTTTATAACATGCGAGGCTAAACTCTCATTTATATTTATCTATGATTGCATGAAACTTAGGTTGTAGATCCTTTTGATGTTGCTTATTGTTGATGAATGTGCGCGTTAGGCTTTAGAAAACCAAATTTTGTCTGTATCGCTGTTGACATGTCTAAGGAAACGCGAGTGTGTAGAAAGGATACCATCGGTAACAGTCTTCATACTACCTTACCCATTATATGGTTGACCCCTCTTAATATATTTCACATGCATTTAATATACTCTTATGGGCCTTGTAATAGTCTTCATACTACCTTACTTGTGCGTTGCCTTAACAAAATATTAAATAGACGGCGGGTTTATGTAATTCGTTCATGACTAGGAAATACTTACATAGATCATCACAAGTGTGACAAAGCAATGGATCTAGGAGGATTAATCTGGGGAGTAGTGCATGATTAGGTAAATACATTTGTTTATCATAAAGTTATCACCAATAGCATAGATATTAATTAGTTTAGTTGTTAGTTAAACAAACCAACCTCTCAAACCATTGATTTACCTGCTTTCTTATAAATATAAAAATACAAAAAGAATCTTCTCTCAACCCCTAGAATTCTGTTAGACCATGATCAAGCCTTCCTAACCTATTCCCCTAGAGAATGATAACAACCCCCGAGTCTTGCCTATACTACACTACAACGATTAGGTACACTGTCTAGGGAGTTGTAAAACTTCTTGCTGAAGTCTTTACGACCCTCGCATCAGTAGGAAGTGGCAGAAATGGTTTGAAAACCAACCAAGTTTCAATTGGTCACCCAAGAGTAAAACCGAACATTAAACACCCAATGTTTCAAAGAGTAGTGCTATTACTAGAACTCACTCTAAAACATCGGTTACCACTCAAAAATGGTTAGCGAAATTGTCCACTCTTCCATCCGTGTCTGTTTCATGTGATGCAGGTGATCCAGCTCATCCTTTGGATTGTTTATAGCGGGTGCTCGAAGCACATGACTGATAATCTGCACATGTTAAGAAATTTCATTGAGATATTCATGGGAACAATCCTCTTCGGTAATGATCACTACGCATCAATCACTGGATATGGAGACTATGTTCAAGGCAATCTCATGATATGTCACGTATACTACATTGAGGGCCTAGGACACAATCTTTTCTCCGTCGAACAATTTTGCGACAGAGATCTTGAAGTAGCCTTTCATTCTAATACTTGTTATGTTCGATAGAGGATGAAGATTTACTTACATGTTCTCGTGATTCCAATCTCTACACTATCTCCATTTTTGAAATGGCGGCTTCTTCTCCAGTGTACTTAATGTCCAAAGCTACATCAATAAAATCATGGTTATGGCATCGAAGACTTTCTTATTTGAATTTCGGTACCATTAATCGTCTCACAAAACAAGATCTAGTTAATGGGCTTCTGAAGTTTAATTATGATAAAGATCACCTATGTTTAGCCTGTGAGCAAGGAAAAAAGCAAGAAAGCTACTCTTCCACCTAAATTGGTTCCCAGTACAAAATCCAAGCTTGAGTTGATTTATATGGATTTATGTGGGCAATGAGGGTAGAAAGCATCAATGGCAAGCGATATATTCTAGTTATTGTAGATGATTATTTTCGATATACTTGGGTATTTTTTTCTTCGCACCAAAGTTGAGGCTCCAGACAAGATCATAAATTTCATCGATCAGATCCAACAGAATATGCTGGTTCAAATCCTGAAGGTCCGGTCTGATAATGGAACTGAGTTCAAAAATGAGAAATTGCAGACGTTTTATGAAAAGTTAGGCATTTTACATCAAAATTTGATTGCTCGAACGCCTCAGCAAAATGGTGTTGTTGAACGACGAAAACATACACTTGTCGAGGCTGCTCGCACAATGCTTATCTTTTCAAAATCTCTAGAATTTCTTTGGCCCAAAGCTATTGCTACCGCTTGATTTACTCGGAATCGCTCTTTATTACACACATGGTACAACAAAATGCCTTACGAGCTGATAAAGGGCAGAAAACCAAACGTTCAATACTCTCATGTATTCGGATCCTTGTGATATCTAACAAATGATTGTGATGATCTTGAGAAAATGAAACCAAAGGTTGGCACCGGTATTTTTATTGGTTACTCTGAGTCATCAAGAGGGTTTCAAATCTACAACCGCCGAACGAGAAAAATAATGGAAACCATTCATGTAAAATTTGATGACCTTACAGCTATGGCTTTTAAATGCAACAATTCAGGACCCGGTTTCAACTGCTCGAATTTTCAAGATTCATCGAAAGACTCGAATGCTATACCGTTAAAAGAAGACTTGGATAATTTGTTTCGTCCATTGTATGAAGAATACTATGAGACGAGATCTCCCGAAGTGTCAGATAATTCAACTACAAATACTATTGATAACGAAGACACTCCTTCATTATCTTCAATCATCGTTGAAGACAATGAAGCTCCTCAAATAGTATCCTCATCAGAAGAACCAGTTGCTAACGAACCCACAACTCTAGTCTCGAATGATAATGTCGATGAATTAGTTCAAGAAGACGTTGCAGAACTTGACGGAAATACTTTCTACAATCCATTTCATACTCCTGTGTTAGAAGATGCTGAGTCATCTTCAACATTTCAGGATCCATCAAATATTCACGAGTTCCACCAACAACATCGCTCCACTAATTTATAGACTAAGAATCATCCAATTAAGCAAGTGATTGGTGACCTCTCCAAGCCTGTAATGACAAGACGTAGACTCTATACAGACGTTGAGATGTGAATGCATGCATTGAGAATGAGTACTATGGAACCTAAAAACCTCAAGGAAGCTATGCTCGATCACAACTGGATAGAATCAATGCAAGATAAGTTGGATCAGTTCAAGCGCCTCGATGTTTGGAAACTTGTCAAACGACTTGTTGGCAGAAACATTATCACAGTCAAATGGCTTTGGAAAAAGAAAACAGATGCTAAAAACACAGTTATTCGAAACAAGTCTTGTTTAGTTTCCAAGGGTTATCATTAAGAGAAGGGAACTAATTTTGAGGAATCCTTTGCACTAGTTGCAAGACTCGAACCAGTCAGAATGTTTATGGCATACGCGGCTCACAAAAACTTCACTATCTACCAAATGGATGTCAAGACTGCATTTCTCAATGGTCCATTGAAATAAGAAGTTTTTATAAGTTAGTCTGATGGTTTTGTAGATCCAGACTTTCCTAATCACGTTTATCATCTTAAGAAAGCTTTGTACGGTCTCAAACATGCCCCGAGAGCATGGTATGACAAGCTTTCCTCATTCTTGCTTGATCACCATTTTACAAAACGTATTGTCGATCTGACTTTGTTTACTAGAAGACACGGGGATGACATTTTACTTGTTCAAATCTATGTAGATGACATAATTTTTGGGTCAACAAATCCGGTTTTCTCAAACACATTTGCAAAACTCATGAAAAATAATTTTGAAATGTCAATGATGGGTGAAATGAAGTTCTTTCTTGGACTTCAGGTTCATCAATCCCCTTGTGGAATATACATAAGTCAAACATAATATACTTTGAAAATTTCTAAGAAACATGGGATGGAAAAATGTGATTCTATTAGTACACCAATGGCTACTGCCAGAATCGACGCAGATTTACAGGGTATCCCAACTAATCAAACCAAATACCAAAGTATGATCGGGGGACTCATGTATCTCACTGCAAGTCGACCAGATATTACATTTGCAACATTTGTATGTGCGTGTTATGAGTCACGCCCTATAGATAACACCTCAAAGAGGTCTAGCGGATCTTTCGATACCTAAGATAAACTGTTAACATGAGTTTGTGATACTCAAAGGATTTCGAATTTGAGCTAATTGCATATTCAGATGCAGATCATGCAAGGTGTCATGATGATTGCAAAAGCACATCTGGAGGAATACAATTTTCGGGAGACAAGCTAGTCAGTTGGTCGACTAAGAAACAAGATTGTACATCAATGTTCACTGCGAAAGCTAAGTACACTGGTATTTGCTATTTATACATACTTTTTACCTTGAAAAACGACCCCAAATAACCAAAAACATGTGAAAATATAATATATATGCTTGTTTTTGTGTTTGTGTATGTGCAGGTATCGGATATGCAATAATGGACAAAATAAAGACAAAAGCGAACAAAACCAAGCATGGGAATGGACTGAGCGTGAGAAATCGAGTCCAACGGTGCCTTTGGATCTTATTGGGCCAGCCGTAACCCACTTAACGGGCCGGGCCAGCCCATACTTGACAAAGGCCCATTTAATTCAGCCCAAATAAAATGAAACTACACATCTAATAGTTGTGCTGACGCCAGTGTGACGTCATCGTCGCGTGCCTGTTAATTAAATCACCAAGGTCACATGAGGGCGCATTAACAAGAAAGGAACGAGTAGAGGAAGGACACGTGGCTAGGGAAAATTTTGATTCTTAAAATTTATTTCATATTGCAAGCTGAAATGATCCTAAGGTAGGAAACAATGCGTATGACTTAAGCAACAAAGAAGGACACGTGTAGCAAGCACACCAGTTGGATCAATTCTTTTAAGTTTGGTGATCCGAGGTACGAGAATAACAGCCGATGATTGGATAGTTATTGTGGCGGTGGACTTTAAAACATTGGCAAATTTTACCCCTCTTTCACCCATTTTAACCACTCGCTACCCCTCATTTTTGGGGGGTCTTAGTTTTTTTTAGTTTAGCTTTTTTAAGTTTTTAGCTTATTTTTCAAATTAATTTTAGCTTATTTCATTTTTTCTGGCTTATTGTAATCGATTTAAATATTCAGCTTATTAAGATTTTGTATGCAATATGATTTGAGCTTATTTGTAATCGTGGGTTGCTTAAATTTTTTTTAGCTTATTTGTTCTTTTTACTCTTCGCTCGCTTGCTTATTGAGTAAGTTGACCTCTCGTGCTTATTTAGTTGGTTTATTTTTCTCCTTTCTTATTGTTTTTTTTAATTGGGTGAGTACTTATTTCATTCACGTTTAGGCTTATATACTCAAATAAGCTTAAGCTTATTTCTTTGGCTTATTTGCTTCTCTTTATTTTCGTTTGCTTTGCCCTTTCTTCTAGTTTATTCGTTTGATAAAAGCTGTTCTTCTAATCAAATTAAGCTGTTCGATAGCTATTTTCAGTTTGTTTAACTTATACTTGACGCTTAGAATGTTTAAGAATCGGTTAATGCTTATTTGGTTGAAAACTCGTCTTAGCTTATTTAGAGCTCATTTAGACTAAAAGGTTAAAATGCTTATTAGAGGTTTTAAAATCAGTTTATATGTTTTCTCTTCATTTTGGGTTTTAGCTTATTCGGACTAGATCTCGTTTTAGCTTAATAGTCTCATCTTGAAGCTCGGTTTTAAAGCTTAATCTCATGATTGGTCGTTACTTGTTTTAAATAAGCTGTTTAAGAGTTTACTTGTCATATTTTGGCTTATCCAATTCTTGCTTAGCTTATTAGTTGTAGATGTGCTTAAGTGTTTATTTATTCTCTGTTGCAATCTAGTGTTCTCGTTCAAAAATTGTAGTAGAAGCCCAATTGTGAAAATAAATATTGGGCCACGATTAGTTTCCTTTTTTTTTACCTGTGTTAGGTTTGTAGAATTTCTGTTGGGCTTACATTGGATCTTGGACCACGTTTGTGTTTATGGTTATTGAAATCTCAGTTGGGCCTACATTCGTTTTGTGTAGTTAATTGATAGGCCATGTGTTGTAATTGCAAATATGTAATTTGATTATAAACTGTTATGTCTTTAACATTTTGTATTTGTTTTGCGTTTTTTTTAATTACCGGTCATTTCATTTAGCGTGGAGCTTAAGGGTCTAGTAAACTAGCTTAATATTTTAAGTTTAAAGCTTTCAGCTCCTAAACTTATTTATTTTGATAGATTATTAGATCGGGGGTTTTTTTTTCTCGTTCTTTTACGGTTCTTCGACTCGGTTTCACCTCTTTTCCCTTTTCAATATATTAGTGTAGTTTTATTTTATCGTCTTATATTATGTTTGCCTATTTCATTAATATGAGTAGTGAGTAATTAACTTGTGTTTGCTAAGTGATTAGTGATTTAAAAATTAAGTGCGGTTTTAAAAAGGTTTAAAAAATTAACAGTCATTAGAATTTTCTAATTTACATACCGTCATTTACTTTTAATGCAATTTAAATACTTGTCATTTATTTTAAAAAAGCATTTTACTTTACTTGTCATTTAATTTCTTGAAACTTGTTTTCTAAGGATTTTAATTCGTTAAACCTAAGCCCGCACTTAAGGAACATTTCACGTCACTTAGCAAGCATATTTGTCATTTATATCTTTTAGATCAATTTTAGTATAACCTTGTAGTTTTAAATCTTAGAATTAATATTAGTTTAATTTTTAGTTTAAAAATAGTTTAAAACCAAAACCAAAATATTTGTCATTCAAGCACCACACGAAACATTCTCGTGAATTTCAATTCATCTCTCGCCGTGGAAACGACACTCAGAAGATAGACTATTTTTTAAAGTGATTTTCTTATCTAACGGGAAACTCTCTATACTACTACTACTACTATTACTATTACTTGTTTGATATATTTAGTTAACTATTTTTATCGAATCAGTTTTTGGCGCCGTTGCCGGAGAGAGGTGTAGCGATTTTTACGAGATTGTTTGTGTTCGAGCCTTAAAGACCCTTCCTCGTGAAGTTATTGTTTTTCGTTCGTAAATATTTTCTTCTTATTATAAAAAAAAATACAAAAATACAAAAATATTTTTTTCACTTTTCTTTTATTAGTATAATTATAAACACCAAAAAAAATCAAAAATATAAAAACATTGTCTATAAAAACAAATAAAAATCATCATCAATATAATGCTTTCAACTGAAGCATTATCATAATAAGTTCCCGAACAAAAGATTTAAAACTTGCCTTTGTGTCACTTGTGAAATACGGCTCACCTTTAAGAGATTAACAAACTATAAGAGGGGTATAAGGAGGGTTGTTCCGAGGAACTACGACCCTAAAGGAGAAAGGTTTTTAATAGCTTCGCGCTTTCCTACTCCTCCGCTCCTTTGTGCGTTTTTCTTTTAAAGAGCTACCGTGAAGCAAGTTGATTATCGGTTTAAGTTATTCAATCTCGTTTTGTCCGTTAATAAAATATGATGTTTAAAAAAAAACTCAAAAATCTAAAAATAATATCCGTTAACCTCTTTGCCATTTAATTCTTCTTCTTATCCCTCTATTTTTAATTCTCATGGCGTCCCTCGATTATCGTTTAAATCCTCTTTACGCGATTAGAGAATGTTCGCCTTGTGGAGCTTTGTACAATAAATCATGTGGTTGTTCAAAAGGAGGTCTCATAGACAAGTTCGTTCGTAATCCTAATAAAATGCCCGACTTGTCTCAACGACCTCCTATAGTTTGTGTGAAGTGTGGAAACCCGGTTGAAGGTCCATTTTGTCAAGGATGTGCTCTATGGCGAAAGAAATTAAAGGAAGTTTGGTTTACAACTTGTCATGAAAATGGAATTAACCAAGACCTTCTAAACACTTTCGAGTCATCCGATGACGATACTAATGTTGTTAATGCTCCTCGAGAGCCATTCGTTGTCAAATAGGACCCCGGTGAAAATCCCTCGCAAAGTCCTCCACAAAATAACCACAATTGTTGTTACGAGTGTGGTGAATCGTTAGATGGAGTCTTTTGTCAACAATGCACTTGTAAGTCTTGTGGGAAAGGTGCTCATATTGGTTATAATTGTCCACCGAAAGCTCCTTTTATCTCTAATCCGGAGCCATGCAATCAAATCATTGATGAGCTCCCACAGACTTTGCCAAGTTTTGATACGACGTGCTATTCTGAAAAAGAAAATTCATTACCTTACGTCTCAAAACCTAACTTTGTTGATGATTCTCCTAACGTTTTCAACCCACCTCCACAACCTCCTATCTATTCTTGTGAATTTTGCGGGAACGATGCTCGTTATGGTCACTATTGTACACCTCAAGTTCCGTTTATCTATCCAGAACCGTGTTACAATCAAGGCTTTAATTTCCCGCGAGATTTTCATGATTTCCCACAACAATTTCTTTGTTGTGAAAATTGCGGGGGTCCTCATGAGACGTTTCAATGTCAACCGATGAATGAAGACTATTATCATGAGCAAAATCCGTGCTATGATTCTAATTCTTTCGGTTTTGACCAATTTCAACCCCCAACCATACCCATCAGAAGGCACACTGAACAGAGACACATATTGCCAGCACAGCTTGTCCACACTAATGTCCCAACCGACTCCATGTCACATGCAATGGCTACTTAGATGAGCATAATCCGGTTGCTATGATTCCTAATGTCTTTCGGTTTTGACCAATTTCAAACCCCTCAAATTATAACTCATCAATCATCATCTCTTCAATGTCAAAAATAGCTTTCTTAACTCTCAAAATAATAAGCTTAATGGAGCAAATGAACATCCATTGTGTGAATTTGGTTGGTCAATTTATTACAAAAGAAGAAGAAGACAAGAGAATTGAGAGAAGAGGCAAGCTGTTCGGGAGTGCGCGGGTGGGGGAGGAGGCGGTAATGTCGGAGGGGTGGCCTACGATCGACTATTGGAGGTTCCGTTTTGCTACGATGATGACGATGACGAAGAAAGTTCTATCCCTTTGAAAGATATTATTTCTGAACTTCCTCCGTGTGTTGCAATCACACCCGATTCACCAAAAACGAACTCTCTCATAATGGAGGATGAGCATCTTGACACTATTCTGAAAACGGAATCGGACGAATTAATAAAGTCTAGTATCGAGGACCTTGTCCAAATCCCAAGCGAGTCCGAAGATTCTTCCAAAGGTGAGTGTGATTTACCTCCGTATGATGATTCTTCAAAGAATCATGATCTTACTTTCTCTAACCCTCTATTCGATATCAATGAAGATTTTACCTCGAGTGATGAGTCATTTTCCAAAGAGGACATTCCAAATGAGAATTTTAAAATTTTCTCTAATCCTCTCTTTGATCTTGATGAAGAAATCACTTCCACTAAGGTTGATCAAATTGATGATGAGGTGTTAGAAAATACCAATTCAATTTTACCGAGAATTGAATATCTTTGCTTTAATGCCAAATCCGATCTTTTAGAATCTTTGCTTCATCGAGATACTTCGATTAATGATTCTCAAAAGATCGATTTTCTTCTTGATGAGTTCGCCGGTGAACTCACTCTTCTTAAATCAATTCCACCGAGAATTGATGATGACAACCTTGATCCGGAAGGTGAAATTCATCTTGTTGAGAGATTGCTTTATGACAACTCTTCTCCCCGCCCTCCGAAAGAATTTAATTCTGAAAATCCTACCGTGTCTTTCTCTCCATCTCCTATCCTGGTCGAGGATAGTGACTCTCTTATGGAGGAGATTGACATTTTTCTTGATGGTGATAAATCAATACCACCGGGTATTGAGAGTGATGATTTCGACTTGGAAAATGACGATAATTCTACCTCCCATCACGAGTTCGAATCATTTCATATTGATTATCCTGATTCGGGAAATTCAACCATCGATGTGGTGGAAGACATCCCCGTAGATGTGCCTAATTTTTTGCCCACCCATCCCGCCCTTCATTTGGATTTCGAATTCATTCCTTCTAATGATCTCGGATCCGATCTTGATGTTTCTTCTCCTTTCGGAGATAGTAACAAAATTTAGGATCCGGGGATATGCATTGAAGTCGAATCTACGAGATTTCTTTCTACTCTTTCTCCCGTGATTGATACCTTACTTTCATTTTCATCCGAAAACAAAGACAAAGTTTTCAATCACGGTGTTCTTGCTTCTAAGGACAAATCTTCTTCTTCTCTATCATACGCATATCTGTCTGCATGCTACGCACAAGTCATTTGGATGAAGACGCAACTACTAGATTATGGATATCGTTACAACAAGATTCCAATGTACTGTGATTCAAAGAGTGCAATTGCCATATCTTGTAATTTGATACAACATTCTCGTACAAAGCACATTAACACCCGATATCATTTTATTAAGGAGCATATTGAAAAAGGTACCATTGAACTTTACTTTGTCGGGACAGAATACCAGCTAGCTGATCTATTTACTAAAGCCCTTCCTAAAGAAAGATTTGAGAACTTAGTTCACAGAATTGGTATGTGATGTATGACTCCAACCGAGTTGAAACGTCTGAAAATGTTATCATATCGATACAAAAATATTTCAAAGGATTAACTGAGAAATGGGATTTAACTCCAAGGGGGAGTATTGTACTTTATCTTGGACTTAAAAAGAATACAAAAGAAAGTTCAGGGACTAAAATGCCAAACTTTCAAAGTCATTTTCGGACGTATAAGTAGCAAAGGTTTCATATGAAAGCATTATTACTTTCGTACGCAACCTTAATCTTTCGTAAATTCTCTGAAAATATCCGAGCTTTCGTACTTTTGATTAATCGATCCAAATCGATTTATGAACATCTTTGTGATTCAAACGTAAGGATTAAACATCTAATTCGATTCCTTTATTCTTATTGTGTTTAATTGATCATTGAATAGGTTTTAGATTAGGTTTAGGGTTTCGTAAAAAGTCCAAGTGTTGTTTTTGATCAATTGACTTAGGCAAAACATGATTTAGGGATTATTGTTATGATTTTTATGTTTAATCATTGATAATTATTACATTTAGACCTTCGATTTAAGGGTTACGTAACCGTCAAAGGTTTTGTATGTATGAATTCAGGCTTTCGGATGCATAACTGATCTTAGAGTGTTGTTAGGATGATATTAATCAAACTCATTCGTGTATGCAAGCTCTGATTAACATTATTAAGATGTTTCATCCATATGAAAACAATTTTGGGATAAAATGTTTATTTTTGGTTTCGTATATCCTAACTGGGTTTTGTAAAATGTTTTGGGCCAAACTTTGGGTTTTGTAAATTCTAAATGGGCCAGAAATAATGTGTTTCAAATATCTAAAATGGGCTTAATAGATGGGTTTTGGATACTCAAAATGGGCTTATTTTTTAGTTTCGAATACTTATAAATAGGCTTAACAAGTTAACAAATGGCTTAAAACAAACCCAATGATAAATCTAGTTATGACTTCGTATTTCTATATTGATAAATGGGTTAATTGGTGAATATTGCATCCGGTTACGACCATTTTCCATTGTTGGATTGAGGTAGCGATCTACTGATCATCCATTTATTCTATATAAGAATATGACTTTGATAGCTAAATTTATCACTCAATGATCAATGATTCAAATGTGCTTCACATGTTCAAAACCAAAAACAATGCTTTGAGGAAATGTGAATGAAAGTTGTGATTCAAAAGTCTGTGATCATTTTTCAAAAAGATTCTCATGTTTCAAATGATAAGTTACAAAGTTTTGCAAAAGCATGTTGCTGAATAAACTGGTCAAATGGTTTATGACAAGCTTATGATCACAATTGGGTAAATGGTCTAAGTTACATCCGATTTTGACCGTTTTCTGAATGATAGAATGTGGTAGCGACTTATTGACCTAGAAGGTATAAATTGCATCCGGTTTTGACCATTTTCTATGTAAATAGAATATGAGAGCGGTTTATTGACATAAAAGGTATTTATTGCATCTGGTTTCTACCGTTTTCTAAATTTCAGAATGTGGTAGCAACTTAGTGACCATCCGGTTTGTTTTTACAAGTTTTGTTGTATAATCAAAAATTTTAAAACATCTTTGAAAACAAGTGATTTTGGATAACTTATCTCATTTTCTATCAAAAAGCCATACTTTTGTGTCAACAAAAGTGGTGGTGCTCTTTCATTCAAAGGTTTGTAAGGATATAAAGTTATACTTTTGGATTTCTAAAACACTAGTGGATTTTCTTTACAAGTGGTAATTTTCAAAATCAGAGTATACATTTATCATTCTTGAAAGAGTATCATTTCACAAGTGCTTTTTAGTGAGGAAACTCATATAGAAAGAGAGATAAAATCCATACGCGAAAAAGAAAATCAAAGTATGCTTAAAAAAGAAATGCCAGAGCATACAAAATAAGATCAAAAGAATAATACGAATAAAGCGTATGACATGTGCTCGAAAAAGCAAAAATTGGCACATGAGAAAGAAAATGATCAAAATATGTCCAAAAAGAAATACCAAAACATATAAAAATAGATAGAGTGAAAAGAGAAAAAAATGTTATATAAATGTGTATATCCTATCTTTATCTCATTTCACTAATCACTTCATTTTATCATACAGTAATCATCAGGGAACAACCACAACAAATCATTCTAGCTGATAAACTTGTAACAACCAAGTACCAGGGTATTGGAAGATGCAACAATTATGCGGTGCTTCCAAACATCTCATGCCCAAAGGAGTGTAAGATTGTGGGCTGGCTACTTGTTGATCATGCTTTGAGTTATGCGCTAACTGCAAAGAAAATGTTACAGTTGTGTGTATCTACACCAATTTTGGAAGACAGTCAGATCGGTTGTCAATGCCCATGAGACATTTAGTTTATGACAGACAGACAGGAGATCACATACACTGTTGATATGTACCATGTAACTCTTAAGCTGCTAGTGGAAACTCTGCTCATCCATTCATTGCACCAGCTACTCTGCAGTTCATCCAGCCATTTCTCAACATCATTGGCTATCAGGGAAATGTTGAAAAAGTAAGTGCATTCTACATGAAGAATCTTTCTCAACCATGGCAGACGATGTTCAAGGTTTTCAACCACTGTCTTACTTCAATAACATCTGGTCATGATCAAACAAAGATCAACATTCTTCATATCTTTCATGCTGTGATCAACCGTGTTCATGTTGATTATGTCGTCCTTCTATGGTGGGATTTTCTTCACTGTGTCCAGCTGAAGAAAGATGTGATTCAATATCCTCGCTTCACAAAGCTTATTATTTTTGATCTTATGAAGAAGTTTGCTTTCACTCCCCAGAGACTTGAAGAGGATTATCATTCCATTAAGAATGATATTCCATTGGTGAGTGTGTATACTACGGGGAATGTAAGGGTCAAAAGGATGCTGATTCTAGATGAATTCCTTACTGATGTCATCCGTGAGACCTAGGAGTATAAGGATTATGCTAAGGAGTTTGTCGGGGTAGACGTTCCTACGATTCAGCCACAACCGGTTGAATCTACCCAAGGGACGAATAGGACACCTAGAGCCCCTAGGACACCTAACCCTGCTACTGCTATTGTTGATGATGTTGTTTCTAAAAAGAAGAAAAGGAAACGAGTTGCTAGAGAGACGAGTTCACCCAGACCATCTCTCAAAGTCCGGATTAAGCAAAAATCATCTTCCATCACCTCTATTCCACCTCCCAATGATGATAGAGAAAGAGATGAGATTCATGAGGTAATTTATTGAGTCTCAGTATGCACAAAACTGCTAAAGTCACTGAGGAACAAGAAAACATGGCTATAGTTCATGAAAAATTATTGGAAGAGGATATTAACAAAATGGTTGACGGTGATGATGATTCTTTTGCTAGTGAGTTTGTTGATTCCATAATCCTTAATGATAAAGATGATTCCGGTAATAGGTTATAGCTCGGAAGTCATAAGGATAAATTGAAAATTGTTGATGATGATGATGAGGAAAAGAAGAAAGACGATAAGAAAGATGATGATTATAATGATGATGATGATCATAATGATCGTGCATCGATCAAAGATTATGTGACGCGTAGTTTGGAGGTTAGGAACGAGGAGAAGCAGACACCCATTTCCACAATCCTTAGATCCCCTAGGATTTACTTATCTTTGGATAAGGACATTTTTCAAGAATTGGCGGTTTCTACTTTACCACCACCAGCTACTTCATCAAAACAATCAAAACCTATTTCCAAGGGTGTGCAGACGCCAAGGTATCATGATGCAGCATATGCAAAAGAAATTTGTTCTTAACAATAAGTTTCAGAATATCAAGGAAAGAGTGGATGGAGTTCTCAATGACATTGTTCCTAAGATTGCTTCAAATGCCACCAATGATCTCATTAATGACAATCTTCTAAGGATTGTGGGAAGTGTTGTCCAAAATGAAAAAGAAGCTTCACAAGCTACTGTGCCTGCTTTAATTTCACAAGAGTTTGTTGTACATGCGCAAGATTATTGAAGAACTTTTCAGAATTCATATGCAGACCAATGTTCTCACTATTCATCCTACAACAAGTACTTTGACTGCTTCAACAACAACTTCTGATCTTCAACAACAACTTCTGATCTTTAACACCAACTGTATTTGAAGATGAAAATGGATCTTCAATCTCAAGTTGCTGATCAAGAATTGTGGGATTTTTTGAGAACAAAGTATGAAAAGTCTTCAATTTCATCTGGTTCTTGCATAACATATACTTTTCGCAAGAGAGATCATGATGATCATCATCAAGATGATGCTCCTCCTGAGGGGGAGAACAGAGCGAAAAGTCAGAAGAGAAGTAAAGGTTCAAAATCCGTAAGCGGGTCTTCATAAAAACAATCTATAAAAAAACTAGCATCAAAGCAACAACCGCAACAACAAGATTGGGATGCATGGGTTGATGTTCAAGTAATTGATGAAGACGAGGTAATTCCAGAAGATGAAACTCCTGAGTTGATTGAAGAGTTTTAGAATATTGACAAGCGTGTTCTAAAAATCTATGATCATGAAAGAATAGAGGCTACGCTTAGAGATATGATGAGTAATTAGTTCAGAGATGCTGAAGAGTATGCCTACCATTTGGAACAGTCAAAGAACTATATGGAGAATCAGATAGTGTGGGAAAGCAGATAGGAGGATATAAGACAATCAAAACCATATGCTCTTGTTTTCTATGGTCCACAAAGAAATCCGAATGAACCTCCAAGGTATCTATACAACAAGGATTTATTTAACTTGAAGTATGAGAATACTAAGGAGAAGAGGTATGTGCTCTCACTTCACAAGATACACGCTGTTTCATTTCCTAAAGAAGATCTGGAAGAAAGGATGAAACGTTGGGTAAGAAAAGAGCTCAAGACTTTTAACGAAGAAGCATAGTTATCGATTCAACATTGGAAAGATTCATGGCACAAGAGAATGTACAAGATCAATCACAGAAGAGTTAGAGCTTATCTAAACGAATATTTCTTAAATCACAAAATTATTAAAGTTGTCAGAGTTAATAAGGAACAACAACACGGACTTGATTTTATGGAGCAAATTATTGTGATGAGAGAAAGACAAACCAGATAGCTTTTCTAAGGCTGACTTCAAATATCTAAACAAGAATGATATTGAAGATATGTACTATCTTTGCCTGAACAAGAAAGTCAACTACCGTGAAAAAGAGTTGTTGAGTTCTTTAATGACGTTCATCAGGAATCATGTAATCTGGGAGAGAGTTCATGACTTTCGGCTCAGAATAGAAAGCTACCATATCAAGATCAACTTAACCAAACCAACATTGATATTTCCTGGTATTGAAGCATGTGATCCTTACTCTATTGTAGATAAACCAGATACGGGTTTAATTTACTTAAACAACATAGGAGAGAAAAGGGTCATGAATTTGGTTGAGATTGTAAAGTTTTGTGATGCTACGCTGAAGAAAGTTTTAAAGGAAGTTAAGCTGAAGATCTTTGAAACAAAGTTTTTGAAGAAGGCTCCACTGCTAGGTGAATTAGACCTTGACATAATGAAATCATATGAAAGAGAAATAACAAAGCGTCTAAGTCATCTTGTGCAGATTAGAAGGTGGGAGTCTTTTGTGAATGGAAGACCAATTCTATCGACGTTGAAGCGTCAGTAATTATCAACCCTTAGGGGAGATTGTTAGGAATAGAAAAAGTGTTAATTAGTATTAATGAATTGGTCTTGTATAAAATAGTATTTTAGTTTGTATTTATATTGTAATATGTCAAACTTGGTCAAACTTAAGTAAATGTTGACCAGGTTAGACAAAGTAGGAAAAAATAAATGGTTTAGAGAATAAGTATAAATACCCCTTAGTTAGAGGTTTTTAGTGTGTGTCTTAGTTATTTTGTAATCACTCTCTCTCAATATCCCTTCTTTTTTTCCTTTGTTAATGAAAATTAAAAATGTGTAAAAATACTTTCTAGTATCCTCTCTCTTATGCTTAACTGAATATATTGATATCGATGCAAGCATGATATATAACAAGTGATATCAATGCAAACATGACATATAATATTGTGGTTTGTGTTTACTGTTGATTCTTAAACTAAAGTAGTTGCATGTTGTAATTTTCCATGCATTTGTTGTTAATTGGCTGTAGTTGTTGCGATTTTCATTTTTTCATCTTTAGGGTTTATTTTATTATGAGCGTCTAATCATTGGGTTGCTATGAAAATTTGATCGGTTGTTCATGTGTGTATTAGCCAAAAGCGATTTATATAAAGGGCCGCCTTATTATGCAGTCAATGAGTGTATTAGACAAAACACGAACGCAGTTAAAAATATTGTAGATTTTGTGATGCCAAGATTATGCATTTTTTTGTTTTGCGAACGACAGGTTAGAACTTGGTTTGTATTTAAAGGTAAACCGACATTGTTTGAATGTGGCCTATTGTGTATGAAAATTTGCTTAAATGTGGTCATTAGTGCTAACTTTATATGGTTTGTAAAAGTTGTAGTGATAGATTTTGATTTCTTAAATGATCTAAGCTATTTTTGAAGTGCGTAAAAAATATATGTATCCATTGTCATGATTTGGAGCACTGCATTTGGAAACTAATATTTTGTTTTAAAGCATTGTGCTTGGTTGTATAAAATGTACTTTCTAGGACGGTTTTATAATTCCAAAAGTTATTTTCGATGTGTTTTTATATTTGGATTCTTATTTTTAGCTTAACGTTGTTGTTGGAATTTTGTATAGAGTTAAGAGAAAATGGAAAAGTTTTCAGCGTATATAGTAGCTGCAGCCTTGGTACGTATTTAATTTTTAATCCTAATAATTTGCATCGTATAATATTTGTAATAATCCTCATATATGATCACAATAGCTGATTTTGTATGGTATGATGCCATTAGTGATTTGTTCTTTGTTGTTTGTCGTTTGAAGTTTTTGTTTTAGTTTGTATGGTGTTACTGGATTTGTGGGTGTGAGTTTGTCCTGCCGTAAAAGTGATTTTGAAAACACAACATTTGGACTTTTTTCTTGGTTTTGTGTTGCCTATATTTTGTCGTTTTAATTTTGCGTTCGACCAATTAGGTCTTGGTTTGTATTTAAAGGTAATTTTTTGGTGTCTCATATTTGAAGCTTCATATGCGTGTATAGAATCTGATTTTAAGCTGTGTATAAGCTGAGATGAGGAGTTTTGATTTCTCAATTGTTGCATGATTTTATTGGCTTTATGATATGTATTTGTGGGTTTTTGCATGTTTGTTTGTGTTTTTTATGCTTGCTACCATGTTTTGTTGTCTCGTATTTGAAGCTTAATACGTGGGTACAACTTTTGATTTTATAAGGTGTATGTAAATAGCGCTCAAAACTTTTGATTTCTTAATTGTTGCATTATTTTATAAGCTGTGTATTTGTTAATTTATGCTTGCTATTGTGTTTTGTTGTGTCATATTTGAAGCTTGATATGTAGGTAAAACTTCAAATTTTATAAGCTATATGTAAAGTGCGTTTAGATTTTTTTTGATTTTTTAATGTTTCATCAATTTATAGGCTGTGTATGAATTACAATTATGGTTGTTAAGTTGATAAATGCCGTTAATTAATAAATGAAACTCTTGTATTTGTTTTTGTGTTAGTTTAAGCTTTTTGATAAGTATGATATATATTTGTGAATTTCTGCATTTGTGTTTGTGTTTTGTTTAAAAGTTAGTTGTTATGTATGAAATTTTGCTTAAATGTGGTCATAAGTGCTTATTTTATATGGTTTGTATATGTTGAAGCGATAATTTCTAATTTGTTAAGTGATACAGGCTATTGTTGGGATGCGATAACTTTTGATTTGTTAAGTGATATAAGCTATTTTTGGGATGCAAAAAATAAATATTTGTTCAAGAATGCTAATTTCGTACTCTGCATGTAGAAACTCAAACTAATATATGTTCTTTTAACAATGTACGTAGTTATATTTTGTGTTGCCTATATTTTGCTGTTTTAATTTTGCGTTCGAATAGTTAGGCCTTGGTTTGTATTTCAAGGTAATCTTTTGGCGTATCAGATTTCAAGCTTCATATGTGTGTATAATTTCTGGTTTTTAAGTTATGTATAAGTTGAGCTAAGGAGTTCCGATTTCTCATTTGTTGCATGATGTTATTGGTTGTATGCTATGTATTTGTGAGTCTCTACATGTCTGTTTGTGTTTGTTATGCTTGTTGTCATGTTTTGATCTCATATTTGAAGCTTGATACGTGGGTATAACTTTTGATTTTATAAGCTATATGTAAAGTGCGCTCAAAACTTTTGATTTCTTTATTGTTGCATTATTTTATAGGCTGCGTATACGTATGTTTATGTTTGCTGCCGTGTTTTGTTGTGCCATATTTGATGCTTGATATGTAAGTAGAACTTCTAATTTTATAAGCTATATGTAAAGTGTGTTTAGAATTTTTTATTTTTTAATTGTTGCATCATCTTTGTTACAGTTATGGTTGTTAAGTTGATATATACCGTTAATTAATAAACGAAATTATTGTATTTGTTTTTGTGTTTGTTTATGCTTTTTGATAAGTATGATATGTATTTGTGGATTTTTGCATTTGTGTTTGTGTTTTGTTTAAAAGTTATTTGTTATGTATGAATTTTTGCTTAATGTGGTCATAAGTACTTACTTTATATGGTTTGTATACGTTGATGTGATAACTTCTGATTTGTTAAGTGATATAGGTTATTTTGGGATGGATAACTTCTGTTCTATTAAGTGATATAAGCTATTTTTGGGATGCATAAAATAGATATTTGTTGAGGAATGCTAACTTTGTGCTCTGCATATAGAAACTGAAACTAATATTTTGTTATTTGAACATTGTGTGTAGTTGTATATAATCTACCTTTTTAGGTCGCTTTTAGAATTCCAAAACTTATTTTGGATTCGTCCTTATATTTGGAGTCGTATTAAATGCTTACGATTGTCATTTTTTGTGTTGGAAATTTGTGTAGAGTGCCAAGAAAAGTTTTCAGCCCGCATAGTAGTTGCCAGAGAGGTACGTAGTTGATTTTTAATTCTAATAGCTTGCATCGTCTAATTTATGCGATAATTTTCATATGTGATAGTAATAGCTGATTTTGCATGTTATGATGTGATATGTGTTTCAATTCATGTTGATTGTATTTTGAAACTTTTCTTTTAGTTTGTATGGTGTTTATGGATTTGTGGTTGTGCTTTTGTCTTCCTATAAAATTGAATTAAAAAAAAATAATTATAAAAAAGGTAAACGACATTAAATGATTCACTGTTATGTAGCCAGTATGATACAGTCCCATGATAGTTTTAAAACTCGAAACCACCGTCTGTGATTTTTTTACGCTAACGCTTTTCATTATCAAGCTTACGTCTAATTTTATGAAAAAATAATGTCATCAGATTATTTACCCAGCACGATATCTGTATTAATGCATAGATATTATCTGCTACTAATTTTATATGGTTTATTTGTGTGATCACTTTAATATGGTTGGTTCGCGCAATTCATGGCGATGATATTAATCGTTTTTAGGCTGCCAATTTTTCTCCGTGGGCTTCCATTTTACGTGAAATTCATTCTTTGAAAGTTCGGGGTATTGATTTGGTTTTTCACTGTAGAAAACATGTGGGTGATGGTTTGAACACATGCTTTTAGGAAGATATTTGGATAGGTGACCAACCTTTATGCCCTCAAGTCCAATAAATTATGCACGGTGGCTAATAAATGTCATCCTATTGCTCTTGATCAATTGCTTCGTCGAAGGATACGGGGTGGTGTTGATATACGCAACTTCATGATTTGATCAGGTCTTTTATTTTATCGAATACGAAAGACCGTTGGGTTTGGGATCTAAATGGGAGTGGCGATTTTTTGGTAAAGGATGTTCGTTCTATGATAGATGATTTTATGTTACCAAAGGAGCCTGTTGCTACTCGTTGGATCAAACGTATTCCGATTAAAGTGAATGTGTTTTCATGGAAAGTTCGACATGATAGATTGGCTACAAAGAGTAATCTCATTCTTCGAGGTATTTCTTTAGATTCTACTACATGTCGAGTATGTAGTTTCACAAATGAAGATGTTTCGCATATTTTTTTCCCGTTGTGATCTTGCTTCTCTCGTGTCTAGACGTGTTTGTCGTTCGTGGAACTTAGATTGGCAGCTGGTTAGTTCGTATACGGAATGGTTATCGTGGCTGAAGTCGATTCGGATGGGAGCTAAGCTTAAAAGTATTTTAGAGGGAGTGTTCTACATTGCATGGTGGCATGTTTGGAATTTCGAAAACCAACTCATTGTTGCAGATAATCAACCGAGATGTTCAATTATTTTCGATGGCATTGTGACTCGTTCTTTTACTTGGTGTTCATCTAGATGTAATAGTAAGTTTAGTTGGGAGACTTGGACTAGACATCAAAATTTAATTTCTTTGTAATTTTCCTCTAGCGTCTTGCTAGAGTGCAGTTTTTTAATAAAAGTTTGTCGTTCAAAAAAAAACTTTAATATGGTTGTATTATCCGTAGTTATAAGTGCTTTGTAGTGTGATTTAAAGCTTGGTGAGTGATTTTGAGTGCTTATTTTAAATTCCTTTTATAAGCTGTACTTATTAATTTTGATTTGTTAAGTGGCTAAAGGTATCTTTTTTTCATGTGCAGAACAATTGCTAAATGATTTCGTAGCAGTCGTTACTTTGAAAAAGAATCTGGTATCTTTTAATGTTTCATGCATAATAGTGTTTGCTTCGTTTACGGATTTATGGTTAGAATTGATAGTTTCGTAAAAACTTTTAGTTAGCAAAAGAAACATAGTTTGTGTTCCAGATTTTGATCTATTCTTGTATAAATTGAGTTTGAAAATACAATACACATATCTTATCATGTTTTATGCTTTGTAATATCTTCAAAATATAGTATACGGATTTTATCATCTTTATTGCTTAGTCTCCTTAAATTTAACTTTTCCATCATCTTTTCATTTCTTATATCTTAATTTATATTTTCAGTTCAGACGTGATGTTGTTAGTGTGGGACATCTGAATATTAGCTTCTTTGCTAATGTTGGAGGTAGAATTCTTGGCATTCGTGGGTTCCATTTATATATGAGTTTTGATAGAACGCACTTACCTGGAAAAAGGTAGGAAACAGTAGATGTTGTCGACAATGTGAGTAGACTTTGATTTTTTTTATTTTTTTGCGTTATGTGTTAAGATGATGAAAACGGCCAAATTGTTGATAAAATGCATTTACCTAAAGAAAGGTGAGGGATAGAAGACGATGTGGCGAAAGATATTTGGTGCAAATTCTATCATCAGAGTCTCTTATGTTTCCCACCTTTCTTTAGTTAGATCCATTTAATCATCGACCTTTGGTTTTTGATCATCTGAATCTGAATTCCCTTTGGATATAGTTTTATTCTAAATAAGTAGATTGAATTATCATAGTCATTGTATTATTTTCTAACAATTTTCGAAATGTTTGTGTGAAGGTGTCAAGTGAATTCCCCAACATCAAGCTGCTGGTATAGCTACCAGAAAAACATTGCATTGCAGTTAGAGCCACAGTTGATGGAGGTAAGGGAATATGGGACGAAAAGCCAAGTCTGTCGTCAGCTTTGTGCAGGACCCGCGTACACGAATTTACCCCGTGAAAAGACACTCAACTAAAAATTACAGGCTACGCAGGTTTGGACTTCTCAATGTCCGATGTTGTGCACGTTATGCTAAATGATGACTTCAACGGGATCAAGTTATGCATTTCACTTCTAAACCTAGAAGAAAAAATCATGGATTCAAAAATGTTGCTTTAAGTCATATACCAAATATCATATGGAGCATTATATGTTGTGTATAAGCAACATTTTTCGTACGTTTTCATCCGTTTTTGTATGTTTTATCATTTTTTGTTATATGTTATATACACCAAATATAAAAAATGTTACACTTATGGATTCAAAAATGTTGCTCATTTTTCGTACGTTTTCATCCGTTTTTGTACGTTTTATCCGATTTATTACGTTTTTGTACGAATTTGTCCGTTTTCGTTCGTTTCTTATGTTTTCGTACCTTTTCATACATTTTATTACGTTTTGTATGTTTTTTTTACTTTTTTGTATGTTTTCATATGTTTTATCCGGTTTTTACAAGTTTTATTAACTATTTATATGCTTTTTGTACGTAATTATTTGTTTTTGTTCGTTTATATACTTTTTACGCTTTAATACGTTTTTATACGTTTGTATACGTTTTTTTACGGTTTTTACCTTTTTATCCGTTTTACACGTTTGTATCCGTTATTTTACGCCTTTGTATGTTTTTGTACGTTTTGGTACGTTTTCATACGTTTTTGAACGTTTTTATATGTTCTTATATGCTTTGTTAAGTTTTACATGCTTTTTTACGCTTTGGTACTTTTTCAAACGTACAAAAGCGTAAAAAACA
>BQNB010056724.1:0-37435 GCA_026074375.1 Tanacetum coccineum
TATAAAAATTCTGAAAAAATAAAACTAAATAAAGAAAAATCTAACAATTCTAAAAATATGAAAATGCCCAAAAGTTACTGAATTAATTTAAAGTAATTAAACTAATTAAAATTAAACCTAATTTATTTATTAATAAACCTAAAAGTCTAATGGCTGTTAAACTAAAGGACTAACAGAGAAAGGGAACTAGGACAAACGAAGTAACAGGGTGACTAACCTAAGGACTAACAAAGTTAACAAGAAAAGTCAAAATTACACAAATGGTCCCTGAGTTGGACCCCGATTACAAGGTGGGTCCAAGTTGCTTATTAGCAAAAAGCCAAAGAAGCAAACTTGTTCAGGGGCTTAAGGGGAGCATTTTTCATAAAAGGCACATAAGCTGAATCTCAAAGAATAAGCCAAAAATGTGAGCTTTTGGGGCTGCAAAAGCTAAATAAGCTTTTTAGCTTATTTTTCTTTCTTTTTGGGGTTTAAGCCAACAAATAAGCTAGAAAACTATAGGGGACAGTTAATAAGGATAGGGGAGTCCTAAAATAAGCTAAGTTATCTAGATTAAGCCCTAAAATAAGCTAGAAATGATTTAAGCTAAATTAACAGTTTTAATATAAAACAGAAATAATGCTACTTTAAGGGCTAAATAAGCTATACTAGAGGGTGAGTTAAGCTAAGAAATTTTGGGGAATTAAAGGGGAACTAATAAGCTACAAGAAAAAGCAAAAATAACCTAGGGCTTAGAATCAAATAAGCTAGAAAAAGGGGGTGAGTTTTGGTGCTCAGCACCAGGGGAGGTTCAACAGTGAGCTTAAGGGCTTTTTGAGCTTATGCAATAAGCTCTTAAGAGCTTTTTAGCCAAAACCAAATACAAACAGAATACAAGGGGTGGTTAATGAGCTTATTTTCAAGGTTTAAGCCATTAAAGTTAAGAAAAAGTTGCTGATATTGTGGCTCAAAATTGAGGGTTCTTAAAAAGTTGCAAGGCCAAATTTTTGACTATTACTTGGTCAAACCAAAGGGACAGCACAAGGGGTTGAGTATTTGGCTAGAAACAACCACAAAGAGCACAACCAAAGTGTGCTTAAGCTGCATAAGCAGCTTGAGCACTTAAGCTCATTTTAGCTTATTGAAATTTTGACAGAAACCAAAAGGGGACAAAAAAAACTTCTTTTGACACTAAAAGTAGGGATTAAAGTGGCCTAATGAAACCCACACACTCAGCCAAAGTTGGCTGAGTGAGCTTGACCCATACCAACAACCATTTGACCCATTTTCATGCTAAACCAAACACCCCCTTATTTTCTAAAAATCGAATTTTTTAACTGATTTTGGTGAAATAAGGCTAAGAAAAGTGTTCACAAGTGAGGTTTAATCACTTTAAAACACTTTTACACAAGTTTAAACAGGATTTAAACAACTTAATTCATATTTCAAATTTTAACAAATGCAATAACACAAAAACTCTTTATCTTTTATTAAAACTGGAAATAATACAACATAAACTTAAAAAGAAACTGAGTACAATAATTTAAATGCAAACTTAAGTAAAATTTATACTAAGAAAATAAAAACGGGATTTTTTTTTCTTTTGCTTGTTCTCTTCTCTTTTATAGCAGCTTAGAGTCTTCACTTGGACTTGGGATGTGTTTGTTGTGAGAGTAGGACACTTCCTAAGCAATCCTAGCCCTTGGTTTGCTCTGTACACCATCTCACCATTAAAGGGGACTTCGGGGTTGAGTGTTTGTGCCAGGGAGAGAGTTATAGGGGCAGGGTAAGGTGGAAATGGGTGAGGGGTGAGCTGGAAAGGTACTTGGGAGAGTGGTATTGCATGAAACCGTGGGGAAAGGCTGTATGGTTTTTGGCGGGTACGGGGGGTGGGTTGCAGGGTTTAAACGCGAACAATGGGGAAGAGGCACAAATGGCCCCCCATCTCTCACTCTCTTTCTATTTCTTTTTGGCCCGTTTTTAGTTATAAACATGTTTGGAAAATAACATCTTTAGTCCCTCCGTTTTTTATAACTAAAAGAAATAAAGAGGTTTTGGTTAATTACAAAAATGGTCCCTGCTGTTTTAACTTAAAAGAAATAAAGAAGGTTTAAGCAATTTGCAAAACTAGCCCTTGTGTTTTATTTTTCTATTTTTCTTAATAAAACAACTTTCAAACTTGGCAATTTAGGCCCTTTTTATTATTTTTTTCATTTTTAATTATAAAACAAAGTTTTGTGCTTGTATTGGGCTCATTGGGTTTGTAATGGGCCAAGTGGTTGGGTTTGGGCCACAATAAGTACGGGTTTGGTTATTGGCTTTTCAAGCCCGAATAGGTTATGAAGAGGGTTTATGTGTGTACAATGGCTGAGATATGGCTGTAACTGGGCAAGGATGGGTCTATCAAAGTCTTCACAGTCTTAGTCAAATGGTCACACCAATGGGCTGTTGTTAATTAGTAAGGTCCCATTTGGGTCTTAGGTTTTTGCACAGTCTTTTCCATTCCATCTCAGTTTTTGTCATTTTTTTGCTTGGTTTTCTGTCTTTTTGATGATATCCAAATACAAATGCAAAACAAACATATATTTGGCAGTTTTTGTCTGTTTTTGGTCATTTAAGCTCGTTTTTAGAGGTAAAAGATATGTGTAATTAAGCACTTATCACCATATTTCATATTCATGAAATCAAGTATGGTAATTAATATCTTTATTCATTTAACGCTTGCAAGGAAAAGAAGATTTAATCATAGTCATGTGTTTAGTTACACATACCTTTTACCTTTAAAAACAAGCTAAAATAACCAAAAACAGACTTTAAATGCCAAAAATATGCTTGTTTTGCTAATTGTGTTGTGCAGGAACGGATATCTAAGAAAAGGACGAAAAATGAGCAAAATACAAAACGGACAGGAATGGAATAGCGTTGGAAAAGAAAAGTCAAACAAAGCCCATAGTCTGAAAAAGTCAACCCGACAAATCAATAGTCAAACCGAAGCCATAAATAAAGAAAAAATAAGTTTAGGGACCCAAACTTGCTAATCCCTATTATGTGATGAAGAAAATGAAAGACAAGGTTTTTTCTGCCAATATACCAAAGAAATATCCAATGGGTCAAAACCTTCTAAAAAATGCAAGGCTCTAAACTGGTACCCTAAAGGACCTCTTTTGCAGCCTATATCAAAACACTTGAGGGGTGTTTGCCTTATCCAAAATTATAAAAACACAAGGACGAAATTTGAAAGAGAGAGATACACTTTGGGGGACTAAAGTTGCCAAGTCCCCAATAGTTTTAAAACTGTTTAATACACATTGTATATCTTCAAACACATTTTTCCCGCCACCCAAACTCATAAACCCCAAACCTGTCACTTTCCACTCGTTGACCTCCCTACTATCCCTCCAACATGTCACTAACCAGGACCCAACCCTCATGGATGTTGCCAAGCTGGCATCTAAACCCCTCAAGATTCAAATCAATGGTTGTTATAACTCGGATTGGGCAACACTCAAAACCAAGGGCCAGGATTGGACTGTGTTTTTACACACCACACAAAGAAACACTATGCTCAATTGCGTATCTACAAAGAAGCACAACAAGAAGAAGACAAGAGAGAAGACCAAATTCCAAACCTAGCTCGTTTCTATTAAAAAAGCTTTTGTATGCTCTTGAAAAGGCATCCAGTTATTTTTGTTTTTTAGTGTGTAATCTTTTGAGTTCAGTTTTTAGTTTTCTAAGTTTTAACCTAGCTTTTTGTACTTGTATTTTTTAATGAAAATTCAGTTTGATGTTTTAATTTTTGTTCAAAATTCTTAAGTTAAGTCTTTTAAAGCTCACAAATAATCCACTCTTAATTCCTGTTTGATATTACATATAAAGAATTAAGAAAAGAAAAAATACAGAGGAAAAGAGCATGGGTTTTTTACTGATTTATAAGATTTGATGACTATGGGCAGAATGGAAAGGCTCATTGGGTAGGCTTTGTTTAGCTTATTTTTAAGCTTGGGTAGGTTTTAGATCTTATTTAGGTTGAGATTACACTCTTGTTTGAGCAAGGGTCAAGGTATTACTCCTTTTTAATTTTTGCTTTAGAAGTACTGTAGCATAGCTTATTTTCGGCTTATTTATGTCTCTTTGTGCTTATTTGCTTTTGCTTTTCATCTTTTAGTGCTTAACCATACTTGTTTAATACTTGTCTTTAAAAATGTGTGCTTAAATAAGTGATTAAAAGTGTTAAATTCGTTTTTAAAAAGATAAAGGGGTGTTTGGTACAAGCCCAAAATGGGTCAAAATGGTGTCATCATAGGTTGTGGCCATTTGGCCAAATTTGGTTAGCATTATTAAGCTTATTAGAGTCTGATTTCCAAACTTTTTAAGTCCATAATGGGTTTTTTCAAGAGTTTTCTTTGTTCTGTCTTAACTGTTGTGAATTTTAAGAAGTTTCCATGAGTTTATTTGATTAAGCTTTTTAAAAAACCAGAAGTTAGGTCTTAAAGTAGTGTCATTTGGTTTGTTAAAATCAATAGTTTAGTGTTTAGATTCTACTTTGCCATTTCACTTAAACTGTCCACTCAACTTTGTGCTTTTCAAAGTAAAAAATATGCTGAATTCATTTCTCTTTATCAGAGGGTAAATTGTATGTTAGGATCCTAAGTTTTTGTGAATAAGTTAAGATATAAGTGACTTTTCATCTGTTTAAAGTTGCTTTTTAGTTTTGAGCTTATTTAGGTGCTTAGTTTTAAGCTTACTTTTTCACAAAATCTAGTCATAAAACTGCCCTGGTGCAAAAGCTTATTTTCAAGGTTTTTTTTAGCTTAATAGTGAATCTTAGTTCAAGCTTTTGGCTTTTCTAGAAAGCCAATAAGCCCTTTCATAAGACCTCATAAGCTCAAGCCTAAATTCCCTCTCTAGGTTGCTTATATTTAAGCCCAAATGGTCCTTTTGGACTGTTTGGCATGGATGTACAGGTTTAGAGCTTATTTGGGTTTCTTGGCTTTATTGGCTTAAGTTTTTAGCTTATTGCTATTGTCTATGGCTTATTAGGTTAGATAGCTTATTTTCCTTAGTTTCATTACTTAGCTAGCTTATTTTCCCTTTAGCACCTTTAGACCTTTAGTGTTAAATAGCTAAGTCTGCCCCTTTTAATAGCCTACTGTCTTGCTTATTTGTGTATGCTTTTTATTTGCTTATTATTGCTTATTTAGTGTAGAGATAAGCCTGTTTTTGTCTATTGCTTTGTCATTTGCTCATTCATCTTAAAAGGTCAAAAAAAAGAAAAGGCATTTAAGCCTATTGTCCATTGTTAGCATACTGTCCATTTTTACTTCCATGTTTTTTACTGATTTATCAAGCTAGTATTTCTGTTTTGACTAGTTTCTAAAGGTGCTTTCAAAGTTTTTATTTAGCTTTTTAAGTTTCAGCTAGATCTTATTAACTTTTTGTTTCAAAAATAGTAGTAAGTGTAAGTTTTATAAAGAGTATTGAGTGTTTTGTCATTATATGCTGTCTAACTGCTTTATTTCTTTAGATTTTCAAAAGTGTTTTTACAACAGTTGATATCAGCAAGGGCTTATCAACAATCTTTGCTTTTCAAAGTTTTTCTAAAAAATAAAGAGGAGATAATGTGGAAACCCGGGTGTGCAAGACTCTGAACCCGGGTCTCAACCCTCAATTACACCTCTTTCTATAAAACACTCTTTGCCGCTGTGCCCTTGGGTCTTTTCGTTAGACCCTTGGGCACCTTGGTAAATTAAGGGGTGTTTCGCCCTTTTTAGCTTATTAAGCCACGATTGGCCTTTATCCTGAGGCTTATTTATAAGCTTCAATCTTGGCTTCTTAATTTTTCTTAGGTAGGTTTTAGGATAAAGTATGTTAGTAATTTTCTCGAATTTTTTAAATAAGTTTAGTATTTTATATAATTTTAATTTCTTTAAAAATTTTAAAAATTCATAAAAAAATTACAAAAAATTATCAAAAAAATATTTTCTTTTTTTAGGGAAATTTTCTTTAGTCATATTTTTCGTTGAAAAATTTGAAACTTTCGTAGGACACCCCCCCCCCCCCCCCCCCCCCCCCCCCCCCCCCCTGTTAGACTTATTAATCGTGTATGCTTATCTTAGTAAACTTATGCTCCAAGGTTACATGTTTTATTTCTTATATTTATCGATAGAAATATTATTCCAAACTAAGGATTAAAATATAGCTTAGGTGAAATATTATTTCCAATATGTTGACAACATATAAGATATAAGAAAGACAAAACATAATGATCCGACTTGCTTTAAGGTGTACTCAGGAGATCTATTTGTTTCAATCAAAATCAAATTGTTGATTTAAACCTAAGATTCCAGCTCATAGATGAATGCTCTAATCCACTTGGATTTTACAGCTTGCACATTTTCTAAAGATAACTTGGATTCATAAACCCTTTTGATTACACAACGTCCTCGCAAAGGTAATCATTCAAGAAGGAGTTTTGACATCCAATTGCCATATTTCATATTCATGAAATCAAGTATGGTAATTAATATCTTTATTCATTTAACGCTTGCAAGGAAAAGAAGCTTTAATCATAATCAATTACTTGAGTATAACTAAAACCCTAATCACAAGGCATGTGTTTAAATGTGTGTACATTTTTGTCCATATTAGTCTTCTCTTAGAAGAACCAATTTAACTTCTTAGTCTTACCGATTTGTGAAAGATCAATCAAATTCTAAAAATGATTTTCTTTCATGGACTATATCTTAACATTTATTATGTCTTTAGCTAGTGCATTCAGAAGGTTGTGTAAGAAGAGACTTTCTCCAAAACAAATGCTCCCACTTGCTTCGTGTAAGAGGATACTTTCTCCAAATACACAGCAAGTCAAGCAACAATAAAATTGTTCTCGTTTGGGATGTATAATGTACGCTGACAGTTCTTGACTCTAGTTTGCTAATAACACGCTTAACGTGATCTCAACAAATTCAGAACTTCAGTTAAGACTTAATGGGGGTCTTCCCATTGCATAACCTGATGGTGTCTTAGTTACCTTCTTGATTAGAACCATATTGAGTAAACACGTGGCTTTACTCAATTTTGTTAACCTTTATAAGATTAGAGGTGGAGTAGTTAAAGTTATCAAAAATTGAACAATATCAACAGAGTTCGATTTTACACATCAGACATACCATAGCGATGTAGTATTCTATGAGTAATGAGATTGTGAGACATTATCACAATTACTTAGATAACCTAATACCCTTTGGCTCACATACTTGCCAATTTGTTCAAACATAATGTCATTAACATTAATTTCAAGCCAATTGCATGCCATAACATAGAAGTCTTAGAGAAGTTCAATGACTTTATGTACATGTCTTAACTAGAAGACATAACACGTTAATCGCTAACATTACGTTATAAGTCTTTGAACATTTCAATGACTTCATGTACATGTCGTGACAAGGAGACATGACAAGTCAATTGCTTACTTTATAAGTCTTAGAACAGTTCAAGGACTTGATGTTTATATCTTTACAAGAAGAAATAAACATATTAAATAAAGTATTATTGAACGCTGTCTCTTGGTTTCAACAGTCTTTTCAAGTTAATTACATACTTCTTTTTGATGTCTTTACAAGAGGACACAATCATATTGGCTAAACCTTTTAGTGAATATGACGAAGTAGGTATTCATTATTTCTTGACTCTAGTTCTAAGTAGGGCGACATACATCGAGGTGTATAAGTCCTAGTAGAATATTAGATTTCTTACCATGCGGTTAAGAAAAACCATTAGTCATATTGTTATATGTTGTACCTTGCACACAATTAAGATTTCTCCCACTTATGCACGACACAACATCAAGCATTTATACAAACAAGTGAGCATATTATGAGTCAGGTTACGATCCTGAGACTAGTGGGTTATGAGTCCACCACGCTTCTGTATGTTTGTATGAATAATATGACAATGTCACAGATATGATATGATTTAAGTCAAAACTAAAATCACATTTGCATTACAAGTATATATAGAACTTTATTGTTTAATAAGCAATCGTGCATAAATATTGTATAGATAACATTTCAGGCAGCGACATCAGAAAAGCGACAAGTTATCTAATAGAATAATATGCAATGATTCTTATAAAACTATGATGCTTCATATGTGAAAAGTAATGTATTATTTCAAGACCAGCTAGAAATAAAATGGGTCACTTACAAGGTGATAAGCTCATAGCTCCCACTGAATTTAGACAACATTACATGTGCGTCTATATCAGTAGTAAAATGCATTGCTCCCACTGGATAAGACAACATTAAATGTGTGTCTATACCAATGAAGTGCAAGTAGCAATTTATTTACTTTTCTACTCTTTGAATATCTGCACATTATCACTAATGTGAGCCTCACGGACTAGTAAACATGTACTTAGATATTCAAGGAAGTGCATCAAGTTCTACTATATATATGATGGACTAGCCATCAATGCCATTCTTTAACTTGAAAGTTTTGCATGCAATTCTTCCTTCTACATTACCTCAAGGGTGTGTAGAATCTTAGGAAAAATATCGAGTTAAGGAAAACTACTAGAAAACATGCTATTAGTTTCCTTTTCTCTTTCGCGATTTATTGAGATTTCCATTATTATTAAAACTCATACTATGTCTTGACGCTTCAATATGTATCATTTGGTGGCTATAGAAAACATGTTCTCTAGTCATCCAACTAAGATGTATAACCGTACTTAACTGTTTGACTTTTACAAGACAAAATGATTTCTCGAGTAAGTATGCTTTGAGTTTGATTAGGATTGGAAAATTCAAGTGTTCCTATTATAGCTTTCTCATACAAGTATAAAGGATAGGAATAAGTCTTTTCCTTACAAGGAAAGAAGACTTAGTTTGTCTTCCTCTAATAAGGAAAGGAAACAAACTTTTGTTTACGGTTTGTGTTGCATAAATGTCATTAATAGAAATTACAAAGTTTATATTAGTATTTTAGATAATTATCCTTTTAAAAATTAACTACCCTTGTTTATAATATAAAATAATTAATTTTTATGAAGAGGCTAAGATCCTCATTGAGGTTCCACCATCACATCAGTTGATCTGCTAGCAATGATAGATTCAATAGGTAGGTAACGTTTACCAATTGCAAAACCTGTGCAATTCTTAGACCATATGGGACTCATGACATTTGTAACCGGAGAAACAATGTCAGGCTGGCATGTTTAGTCCCATCCTTGCCTCGAGCCAAGGTCTCACCTGCTTAACTCGATTAAGTCATCCAATGCGAGAACATGTGAGAATATATCTAGGTCTCACGCATAGAGAATAATCACCTTGGGTTACAATTCACCTACGTCTCACGCAGAGTAAAAAGCAAATGCAAGTGTTCTCAACCAATTGGACGGCATGACTTAAATTTGACGGGTATTATTTTTGATAAATACATGATCAAAAAGTGTGTACGAGGAAGCATGCATTCATCCTTCGTAGCACAAGTTAAAAAAACTATTTTTAACTTAAGTCTAATACTTATTTTTATGTGTGTCAAGTTGTTCATTTTCATGACTAATATATATAACCTAGGTGGAATAAATATTAGTTTGAACAATACATAAATTAAATAACAATCATAATATTTATTTAGTGTTATTTATATAAAAACAAGTGTTTAGTTTCAAATCATATTTAAACTTTAAACTAAATCAAATACTTAGTTTCTAAAATTGGTTTGTGTTTTATTTTTAGTTTTATAAAAACATTTACAAGTTATATACATTCCAAACATATATAAAAGCAAACAAAATAAACACAACCATAAGTATGCAAAGCCTTAAACGATGAAAACCCTATGCTTGGTCTTGTGAGCCATCACGAGAACCAAGAAGTCAACTAAGGGTTAACCACACAACCACAAGGAGGGCTCCCACTTGCTCCAAGAATCATCTTGAGCAAGTGAAACCCTTAATGAATATGATGTCCAAAACTGCCATAAAATTTCAGCTGACTTGACGGGCCTGAAACTCCTAGAAGGATTCTTCCCCAATCTGAGCACCAGTTGAAGAAATTGTAGCCCCATGAGTTGTGCACCTGCTCCCAAAATTTCAGCTTCTAACTCCTTATAGAACTCTGAGAAATCCACTTTTAGTGGAAGTCACTCCAGCAGCTCCGAATTTGACTTTATGCCTTTAACTTTTGCGCCATTCGAATCCACTCATCGGTTACAATAATTTTATGATTAAATACATTTATCCTATCATCTAACTACTGTAAAGTGCCTAAATAATGGCTACAATAAAAATTAAAAGCATACAAAAGAAGCCGAAACAATGGCAAACCCAAAAAAACTAAAATTAAATGCAATAACTAGCGAATCAATTTACAAGTGGTCATGGTTTTCATCGGCTTTGCATACGAAACATAATAATATCATAATATCATGTATTAACAAGGTGTTGGCTAAGTCCATGTCCAACCATGCATGTATTTGCCATGGAAACAAAAATAATTAACAAGAAATAAATTGTTAGCCAACGAATCGAAGAAATAAATTAACTAGAATTAAAACCCTGATTGGTACGTGTAACCAATGGATTAAGGATCACTTAGTACTATATTAAAGACCTTATAACAACTATATTAATTTAGAAATTAATGCCCAAGGGGCTGATTTATAACCGATTCAAGAATCGTTCCAAAACGTGCGATTTAGGCCCTTTTACACGTACCCAATAACAAAACCAATTAAAGTATGCATAACAAATGGCTATGGGATAAAAAATCACAGATCATAAGACCCCTCATGGGCTGAACTAATTCCAAAAAATAAGTCTTAGAGGCTGTTTTAAAATTATCCTTTTGATTCCATTAAAAACACGCGTTTTAGCCATTTTTACGCATACAAGATGATCATATGACATCATATGATGGCTCTGATACCACTATAGGTGCTGAATCAAATGAATATCATATAAACAAATATTAAACGCAGCGGAACAAGCACCTATCTACGAATTCATAGAGTCATATGATCAATCAAAGTTAAAACAAGAAAAGTAATACCTTTTTAGCGTGATCGGTAGAATCAAATGGTGACCTTCACCTTAACACAACACTTCTAATGAAACCAAGTGATCAATGGAGATCACCTCTATAATGTATCCACACTACACTTCCTTGTATACCAATTAGATGCTAGTCTTAACCCCGTAACCTTGGAATTCACCTTGAATAAACTAGATACAAAGTGATTGAAAAACAAGAACACAAAAAACCTCCAAAGAGTGTGTTTGTGTGGTGGTATATATAGAGGGAAGAGAGAGGGACCAATTTGGAAAGTTGTTATCAATCAAATTAATTAGGAGATCATATTAAGGAGATCATCCATATATAAGTTTGACTAGAATAAAAACAATCTTATCCCCTTTCTATGACCATAAGTGGCCGGCCCCATATATAGGTCCAAATAGGCTTGCCATTTGTTTTTTTCAAGTCTAATAAACTAAGTCCATTACTTAGTTATTAGAGGCCCGATATTGATCTCGTGTTACGTTGGTTATTTATATACCGTAAATACAATAAACACGATATATAAAGTGGTACCTTAGTGTATATGTGTGTGACCCCATAGGCTCCATGTGTCTAGCCATATAATTATTTATTGTGACATGAGCATACTCCAACACTTAGTGGAGATGCAAAGACATGGTGGAACAATGAAATAAATGGAACAACGATCACCTGGAGTGAACTGAACGATAAATTTTTCATAAATATTACCCATTGTCCCATACTTGCAATAGCAAAATCCCTGATGACCTGGACAACGGAACGGATTACGTTGAATTTATGTATTAGCTGGCATCAAAGTTTGACAACTATTAGGAGATTGACAAAAATACTAAAAATGGGCTATGGGAATTATATGTGAATGAACGTGCTAAAGGAATGATTGGCGACCTCGACGAATACAAAGAACCATGCAAAAGGACATGTTCAGATACATTTTATAAACCCTATTTAGACGCACAGGAAGCAAATGACATATACGAAGCTATTAATAGGGAATATTCTCCGATACTAATCCATGCCCGCCGCAACATCGATAACCCAGACGAACTGTGCAGAACTGAAGAATTCACAGTCATACGACATTCTACAGGCAAAGATGACGAGTTCGTTACTGTAGGTCCAAGCAAAATTAATACTGTTGAAAGAACTCCTAGCAGCATGTCTTGCATCTACCACAAACTCTTTAACAGAAAAGATCGCAGATGGGAAGTAACACGAACGAGATAAATAACAGAAAGGAAAAAGGTCAAACTTAAAGACCAGCTGAAACAAAAGTGATTCCCGGGAGACAACCCGGTCATTTTAATTGTTTGTCTCATTTTAATTGTTTGTTGCATGAGTTTGTCTTCCCAGACACTCTATACGGCGTATCGAACCCCTCTAGATATGGCGTATAGACGTGTCTGGATGTTATCAGTTTTAAAACTAAATATTTAATTCTTTTTACAGGAACCATACGGCGTATCCTAGGGTTTGGGATACGGCGTATTGATCCTTGTATAGTTGTGTGTTTAATTGTTTTCCTGTACCATTGTAGCGAGATTGAAATTGCACTCGTCTTCTAATCTTTTATGCAAGTCCTTGTTGAAACTATGATATGGTATATTCTGAAAAGGACATATGTTGACTTATTTCCCAGGCTATTTTTGAAACCTAGTAACACTCGTTTTGCCTTAAGAACTCATCTTGGAGTTTATCTTGTGCAAACATCTAGGGTGTTTTTATGTTTTAATTCGATTCCTTCCTTATTATTAATTGTTTGATCTATACAATGAGGTAGTTGATATTATTTAATGATCGGGGGTGGAGATATTAGAACGTACTTGTCTTTAAAATAGGCTAAATTATCAAAATAAATGATTTGAGCTTAAAGTGCTTTAATATAGGCCAAATTTTAGAAAAAAATTTAGCATCATGACTTTTATAAAAAATCACTAGTTTTAATTACGAGCGCACTATAACCCTTGATACCTATGTGTGAGAATTAAGCCTATTCATTTATAATGTTACCTAATAATTCACAAATTTATGAATGTGCCATGATGTAGTGACTTTCATAACTTGGCCCTGTATAATCACTCCGAGACCTAATAGATGAGTACTATGGATTTAGAGGAGGAACATGTTCAACTGATAAATTTTAGGATAATACCAAATAGCCTACAATTAAAAATAACTAACCACACTGGTTAGTTAAATCCAATGTAACCCTTGATTATTCTCATTTTTAAAGTAAAATCCCCTAAAACAACCTGTTGAGCCATTCCTTTCTTTTTGTACACCATATTATATGTTTCGTTACACCTTTGCACCTTAGCCTACCATATAGATTAAGCCTATTTTAATCAAGATTGCTAGTTGCTTTCGTGTAAAGCTTTGTATTTCCAGTGTCAAAGTGAAATTTTTCTATCTCTATAATGGTCGGGAAATTACACAATGCAATGAGAAAAATATGTAGCTCGTAAGTTTCGCTACTTTCGCGATTATGAATCATGTCCGAAGAAGAAGTGTTACAAGGAAAATATTATTCGGACGAATTATGATAGTGAAGACGGTGAAATAAAACCGAGATTTATGATGTATTGCAAAAAAATGGAAAAAGCAAAAAAAAAAAGAAGGAAGAAAAATAGTCAGTTCAAAAGAAGCTTATACCAAAGGAATCACTTGGAAGGATCGATTATATGTTGATACGTTACAAAAAATCAATGATGTAAAGTCTTGTAAAAAGTGGCCGATCTCACCACTTATTCTGTAAAAGTATGTAAAGATCGGAATGTAAAGGAAGTTGACCGTTATAGGAACGCCAACTAAAGTTGTCTTTGTCATTTCTGTAATCGAGGCATTTGTCTATATGTTCGAGTCTTTGTCATGGAACGGTCGAAGGAAAGTTACTAGAACCGTACCTTATTTGTTGGCTTAATCTATTTGTTTCATGAAATTTTGTTTAACATCCATTATTCTTCCCTTTCCTAGCAACTAACCTTAATGTCCACTCGAATGAGGACTTGTTCGAGCATGCATGTCTATTCCGTCGTTACGGCCATGTATGCATGTCTTAGCTGCCTTGTTGGATGATGACTTTCGGTGAAAGTTAGAAGCTCCCTACCCTATATCATTCTTCATCCTAACTGCTGGTTAAACACAACAGGATGTTATCCGAATGTAGTGTCCTTTTATGCGTTACGGCCGTGTATGTACGCATGCAGCTGCCTTTGTTGGTGTGTGTACTTATGGTGAAAAATTCTTGAATGATTAACCTAAGGCCCTTCTAACCTAATTAAGCTTTTGAATTGTTCCTCCTTAGCTTAGCGGTGGAGATGTGTACCTTGCCAAGCCTCTGATACAAACTAATCACAATCCGAGCAATTATGCGTACATTAAATTTTGAACAATTAATGTTTCATTTCCCTAGGGGATACGAACGATCTTCTCGGCACACACAATGATTGCTTGGTACTTTACCAACCAATCCATAAAAATTACAGCGTCGAAACTACCAAGTTCTACGGCATTAAGTCTATGTTGAATGGGTGGTTCAAGATATTTAATGTACAACCCCTAAGGATAGTGTTTAACCCAATTTTATCTCTCGTCGACTAGTTCAACGTTATAATAGCGATCTAATGCAGTTGGTGTGATATCAATTTGGGAGCTAAATGCAGTGGATATAAAACTTCTATCGGCACCAGTATCAAATAAGACAGAGACATAGCGGTTGTTTAGAAGGAACGTACCTGTCACGACGTTGGAGTCTGGGTTTGTCCCTGCATGCCCTACCGCATACACCTTGGCTGGAGCATTGCCACCTCCAACTTGGTTACCATAGTTATTATTGTTCTTTAGCTTTGGATATTCCCTCTTAAAATGTTCCTGAACTCCACACTCATAGCAAGTAGGCTTCTGACCTGACCCAATGCCCTTATGGTTGTTAGCATTGTTAGCATTTTCCATACTTCTATAGTCACGGGCAAAATGGCCAACTTTGTTGCATTTGTGGCATTTAGGAGCACATGGACCATCGTGGTGATAGTTGCATTTTGAGCATGGGGGTTTAGATCCCATGTATGACTTCTTCTCACCAGATCCTGCAGTGTAGGCCCGACCAGTGTTCTAGCTCTTGTTTTGTTGTTGTTGTTGTTGTTGGTTCTGAGTGTTCCTTGAGGTGTCCTCAAATTCCCTTTTACTCTCTGTCTGGCGTTCAGCAAAAGTTTAGATGTTTTTATCCATTAGCTTGGTTGCGATTTCAACTGCATCTTGCGTTATCTTTGGTTTAGACGACTACACTCCCATGAATCATGTCGGGAAGGTCGCTGACATATTTTTCAATTTATCAGATTCTTCGAGAAACATCCTCCCGCACAACAAATCTAATTCCTAAAAGCGTTGGGTATAACTTGTCAAGTCAGTACCCTTCACCTTCAGATCCCAAATCTGCAATTCCAGTTTCTTGATTTCATTTCGAGGACAATATTTGTCAGTCATCATTTTCATGAGTGTTTTCCAAGGCATACCGTAAGCGGCATCATGACCAACTGTCTTGACATGAGTGTTCCACCATGTTAAAGCAACTGAATGGAGAGTGCAAGTAGCAAACTTGACTTGATTCTCAACTATAAAATTGCTGATGTGGAAAACAGATTCCATTCTTTCAAACCATTGAGATAGACCGGCAACTCCTTCTGTTCCTTTGAAGTTTAATGGTTGACATTTGAGAAAGTCAGTGTAAGTACATTCATGAGCAGCTCGTTCTGTCCTTCTAACACTCGTTCCTGAATTATGGTTGTCATCGCCATTCGTACTTCTGTTAGCATCACATGCTGCCAAAGCGACAGTAACGCCTTGGTCAATCATTGCTTGAAGCTGGGCATTAGTGACAGATGTGGTGTTTGTTGTTTCTGGGGCTATGTTTAACCTCGTGGCTCTTTTTGGTGCCATTTTCTTTAATCACAAGAAAATATAATACCCGTTAGATTTCGTAAAATCATAACTATGACATGACATATCAATAAATAAACTGAGATCACAACACATAGTTAAACATATAATTGAATTGAATATTAACAATGGTGTAGCTAAATCGACATTCATTCAAAACAAATTCGATAACAGACATGACATAATACCACCATTCCATATATAATTGGAAAACATACATGATTGGTTCAGATACAAAATTATCACAACAATTAGGTTACAAGATAAAATATACAACCTAAAGCCATACTAGCCGGGAGTTACCCATAATACTTAGTATGATGTACAAAATAGCTAGCCATAACAAGATCTATGAACTGCTACCAGCCTCCTCTAGTGCATCGGGCTGTGCCGGACCCTTAGCGGGTCCCTGCTGACTCTCGAACTCTGTCATCTGGGTCTAAAGTCTCTTCATCAGCTTTCGTGCCTCAATGAACTATGCCTGTCTCCTGCGGTCCGCTGCCAACAACTCTGTAATCGCCGCCTGTCTCCTGCGGTCCGCTGCCTACAACTCTGTAATCACTGCCTGCTGACTGATAAGTGCTTAATTACACATATCTTTTACCTCTAAAAACGAGCTTAAATGACCAAAAACAGACAAAAACTGCCAAATATATGTTTGTTTTGCATTTGTATTGTGCAGGAAGTGGATATCATCAAAAGACAGAAAACCAAGCCAAAATGACAAAACTGAGCATGGAATTGAAACGACTTGCAAAATCAAGGCCAAAGTCCCATAAAAATGCCAAGTCAGTCAATACTGAAGAATCACAGTCAACCGGAGCCGGAACTGAAGAATACTATTGAATGCAATCTTAACCCATCTGATGGGCCGGGAAAGCCCAATAGTATATCTATGAAGACTGTGAAGACCAAATGGGCCCTCAATCATTTACAACAGCCCATTTGTGTGCAATTGACAAAGACTGTGAAGACTTTGAAGACCCAATCCTAGCCCAGTTACAGCCAATCTCAGCCATTGTACACACAAAACCCACTTCATATTATTGGGCTTGAAAAAGCCCAATAACCCAATCTAAACATATTAGCCTAAAAAGCCCAATAACATAAGCCCAGACACAAACCCAAGCCCAAAATCCTTTTTTATAAAACTTGAGGGACTAAAGTTGTCATTTTTTAAAGTGTTTTATAAAAGAAAAGTGGTAAAATGAAGACAAGGACTAAAACTGCCAAATGGCAGTTTTCTTTTTAGTTATAAAACAGCAGGGACCAAATTTGCAATTTGCCAAAACTCTTTTTAATTCTTTAGTTAAAAACGACAAGGACCAATTCTGTCACTTTCCAAACTTGGTTTATAACTGAATTTCGGCTTAATAAAAAATGAAAAGAGAGCCAAAGTTGAGGGACTGTTTTTGCACCATCTCCAAACATTTCGTTTAAACCCTGCAACCCACCCCTGTCGAACCCACCTTACCCGCCAAAACCATACCACCCTTTCCCACGGTTTTCTTGCAATACCACTATCCCAAGTACCCTTACAGCTCACCCCTCACCTTCTCCCACCTTACCCTGCACCTATAACCCCTTCCCACTTGCAAAACACTCAACCCCGAAAACCCTTTCAATGGCTGAGATCATGAGAAGGCATATGGAAGGCTAGGATTGCTTGGGAAGCATATGTGCACTGCACAACAAACTCATCACAAGTCCTTTTGGACTGCTATAAAAGAGCCAAGACCAACGAAGCAAACACACCATTTTTTTATTTTTTTAGTATTTAAATTTAATATCCAAGTCTTCTTTAAGCATTTAATTGTAATACATTCATTTAAAAGTTTTATGTTTGTAACATCTTCATTTAATAAAAAGTTAAGAGGTTGTATGTGATATAGCCATTGTCAAGAATTTAAAATCTTATTTAAACCCTTTTAATCTGTTTAGACTTATATAAAAACGTGTAAAAGTTGTTAAACTCAGCTTATGAACTTGTTTCACCCTTTTATTTCTTTTAAAAAGCTAAAAAGAAGCAAAAGTTATACTTAAGGTGGTGTTTGGTTTAGACCCGCCCAAAATGTGTCATATGGGGGTTGTAATGGGTTTGTAACCACTCAGCCAACTTGGCTGAGTGTTTGGATTTAATAGCCACTTTGATCAATCTTTTTTTAGTGAAAAATAAGTTTTTAGTCTCCCTTGCTTTCCTGTCAAAATTTATAAGCCACAATTTGAGCTAAACCACTTAAGCTTGTAGACAGTTTCGCACGACCTTTTTTAGCTTATTTGCTTATTACCTGTTTCAATTGTGTTTTTTTTTATTTCGTTAAGTTAACAGTACCTCACCTTGAACGTAACAGTACTAACATATAAACTAGCATACTAACTTATAACAACATTACTAACTTTAAGGTTATGTACTGGTAGTTAATACAGGTAGTACTTTTGTTAGTTACTGGCTGAGTTTCCTTGCTTTTTATGGATTATGTACTGAAAGTAAGCTCATTTGGCCACCCTTGTTCATCTGTATTGGGTTATGGTTTTAGGTAAAAAACTCTCAAGAGTTTATTTGCATAAGCTCAAATAAGCCCTTAAGCCACTGTTTTACTTCCCCTGGTGCTGAGCACCATAACTCAGCCCCCTGTATCTAGCTTATTTTGTACTAGACCTTAGGATCTTTTAGCTTTTATTTATAGCCTATAGGTAGTTCTTTAAGTCCCCAAAAGCTTATAGCTTATATAGCTTATTTAGTTAGCTTATTTTAGCCTTAAAGTTACCTCTTTTCTGTTTTCTTTTTAAACTGTCACATAGCTTAAGTCACTTTCCAGCTTATTTTAAGGCTTATTATAGCTTGCTTTAACTTATTTTAGACTTCCCCTAGCCAATTAACTGTCCCCATAGATTGTAGCTTATTGGTTAGCTATAAACCACAAAGAAAAAGCAAATAAGCTTTTAAGCTTATTAAGTTTCTGTCAGCCCAAAAAGCTCACTTTTCTAGCTTATTTAGTTAGCATTTCAGCTTAATAACTCCTTTTATGAAAAATGTTCTCCTAAGTCCCCTTTACAACTTTGCTTTTATAGCTTTTGCATAATAAGCTGTTGGACCCACCTTGCAATCGGGGTCCACCTCAGGGACCATTTGTGTAATTCTATCTTTTGTAGTTACCTCTGTTAGTCCCTGTGGTTAGTTAGCCTGTTACCCCGTTAATCCTTGTGGTCCCTTTCCCCCTGATAGTCCTGTTTATGTAACCACAGTTAGTTATTTAATTTAAATAATAAAATTTTAGGATTAAAATTACTTAGTTTAATTACTTTATAAAAACAGTAAAATTTGGGCATTTTAATATTTTGTAGAAATTTGTATAACTTTCTTATTTAATTGTATTTTTTTTCAGAATTTTATAACTTTTAATTTTTGTCTTTTTCTATTTTACTTAGTTTTTTAATTAGTTTATAAATCTTTAAAATTCATAAAAAAGTCCAAAAAAATTAATAAAAAAATATTTTTCTTTTTTATAAAATTTTCTTTTATCATTTAGTGTCTAGGAAAAATATAAAAATTAGTATAGGCCTTATTTTTCTTAAATTTCAGTTTTAGACCCGTTTTACCGGGTGCGTTTCACCGTTTCTTTTCGTTTTACATTCAAACGACCTCCGTTTTTAGTTTCTAGTTTTCTTATTTTTCAAGTAAGTAATTAGAATTTAATTTTAATTTTTAATTTTAATTTAGCAATATTATTTTCTTAATTTTTAGTTATTTAGGTTTTCGCCCATAACTAATTTAGTTTTCCACGTAGTTTTTTAATATCCCCAATTCCTATATCTAGTTCCGTAGATAAAAATTAGGTTTTATTTAATTAATTTTAGTTATATCAGTGTTTCCATCATATATTCTCCATCATTCAATTTCTCATCAAACCAGGATTATTTTCAATTGCAGCCTCGTTGGGACATACGACCCGGGAATATCTCTTCCGGAATCTTTTTATCATTATTGATTCTTACTTGTGTATTTAATCTCTTTGTGTAGATTTTGACCTTTTGCCTTGGTCAAGGGCATTTGGTTGAGATTTGCATTTGAGTTGTTATATATATATATACCGTCAACGAATCAATTTTTGGCGCCGCTGCCGGGGAGGCATTTGCTACGATTTCTATCCGACTTTGATCTGAACTTGTCTTATTGTTAATATATCATATTAAAAAACACAAAAATATTTTTCTTTTCTTTTTATTAGTACATATCATATAAAAAAATTAAAAAACCAAAAAAATCAAAAATATAAAAAAATTGTCCATAAAAATTTAAAATTCACTAATTGGTAAAATACCAAAATATAATATTCTCCACTGAGGTATTATCATAATAAGTTCCGGTGAACTATTGAGTTCCCAATCGAACCAAAGATTTAAAACTTGCCTTCTGTGTCACTTACGATATACGGCTCACCTCATTCTGATTGACAAACTATAAAGTGGGTTTAAGGAGGGTTGTTCCTAGGAACTACGACCCGAAAGGAGAAAAAAAGCTTCGCGCATATTTCTTACTCTCCGCTCACCTGTGCGTTTTATCATTCTGGAGATCTACCGTTAATTAAGATTTGATTATTTGGCTTAAGTTGTCTATCTATTGTCCGTTTAAAATAGATTGTTAATATATTTTAAATCCAAAAAAAAAAAAAAAAAAAAACCAAAAAATTAGTGTAACTTCTTTTTTATTTCCATTTTGTGCATGCGCACTCGTCGTCATCTCGAGGCACGACGCACCTCCCACCAGAAGTGGAACGCCAGTGTAGTTTATCGACCTCTACGTATAGAATAACCCATTTCAGGAAGATCCTACGTATGAGCCAATGGAAGACACTCGAACTATGGCTTCAATTTCTCCAAGCACCCCACCGAGGTGGTACGAGGACGCAATCCTTAATTCCTGAAATTTGTGCAAACAATTACGAGCTAAGCATGGGTTAATCAATCTAGACCAGAAACAAACAGTTCTTTGGTCATGACAAAGAAGACCCCCAATTCTCATACCTTTACTTCAACAAGATCACCTCCACAATGAGGGTCCCCAATGTTCCCATTACTACGAATTAAGCGTATGCATTTTTCCATTCTCTATCGAGGCGCATCCCGAATATGGGCTAGAAAAAGAACCCCCTCGATCTATTAAACTTGGGACATCTTGTATATCCAATTCATCAACCTAGTTTTTCTCCCTCCCTCTAAACAACGAATCTTCGCAATGAGATCACCAGGATTTCATGCAAAGGTTTTCTATGATCAGTTTTATGAGGCTAGGGAACGTTATCAATGATCCTACATAGGGAAGTCCACACCATGGTTTCTCATAATTACATCAACTTGATACATTCTATAATGCTTTGAACATTAATGTAATCAAGATTCATTAACTCCGCAGCAGGTGGAAACTTTTTAGACCAAAAAGCCCTCGCGAATGTTTGAAAAATCATCGAGAGCAAAGTCCAAAGTTCGTCAAACACGAGCTAAGCATTTTTGCCAAAGTAAGTACGAACTCTTCCCCAAGCTGTTTCATCTGATGTTTGCTGAACTTAAGATATATTGTCCGAGCAAATGCTGGTAGACAAGAGAACCAGCTTCTGCTCCAGCTCCACTCCTGCACCTGTCAAAGCAGTTGAGCTAAGTGTGTTACTTGCAGTGGTGCCCAGTTCTCACCAAAACTGTCCAGGCCCACTCATGGCAACGTTTATCGGACAACATTTCTGAGTATGTGTCACACGCCGCTGCACAATTACAACACAAGGAAGCTCCAATTATCCTCCCTCAAATGGTTGCGAAATCAAATTATACTCCAGTTTTCCACCCGTACAAACTCCAAGCTTAATAATGCTAACAATTCAATCGGGGGAATAACTTTAACCAAACCTGGGAGAGCAATTTCAACCAAAACAGATGATGGAATATTTCAACCAGTCCATTTCAGTCAGAATCAACTTCATAGACCCCAGGTTAATCATCTACCCGCTTATCAAGCCCCCGTTCCTCAGACACACAGTGTCACCAGAACGATTATGACAACACGTAAAGGCAATGATGCGATCATGAGAAACTTGCAGAATAACCCCAAAACCAGGGTCAGAGCATGCAAATCGAAACAAACAATTTGAACAATCCAAATGCAAAATCTGACTGATAAGTTGCTAAGTTTTGTAACAGCCAATGTTACCGCTTCTACTTCGGGGTCAGGGACACTACCCTGGTAACACAGTTACTAACCCTAAGAAGACTTAAAGGTTTACACCACCTAACGGTTTCATATCAAGGACCTCCAATTCCCTACGTCATCAGTATGAAGTCCAATGACCCTAGGTGACATAAGGCCCAAGTGAACCTTTCTTGTTCACAAAGTACTGTCACCCGTCCAACCACCGTTAGGTCCTGAACCAAACACAAACTCCATTCTTTGAGCCCATTGTGCTCCTGATGTTGCTCCACATGCCAACACTAAACCTTCAGTTTCTCTTCCATATCCTTCGAGGCGTGATAAAAAAACTAGCCGTAATCCAAGCTAATGAACAAATCAGACAAATTCTATGAAATCTTCAAGAAATGAGTTTTTCGAATTAGCTTACGAAAGCTCATGTTTTGATGCCCAAATTCGCCTCGACTCTAAGAACCTTACTGGGAATCAAAGATAAACTTACAGAAGTGCTCGTAACTTCCAATGACCCTGTCTAGCTCGAACTTCGATGATGAACATGTTCGGCGGTCATCTTGAACAATTACGTCCAGAAAACCTTGGAGACCCCGGCAATTTCCTGATTCCTTGTGAATTTCCAGGTGATGGATGAATGCTTAAGCATAAGCCGATCTCGTGCTAGCATTAATCTAATGCATTTTCAGTCTGGGAAAGCTTTCACTCCTGATCTTACTCCAACTTGCATGCACTAAAACGAACTTGCGGATCGATCAATTTCTAAACCAATGGATTTTTTTTTTTTTTTTTATTGCCAAAAACATCTCCGATTAAGTTGGTATATTTCACTTGTCCAGCCGACCTTTGTGGTTTGTAGATTTTGAGCCAGACCTCCGAGGTCCCTTAATTCTCGGGAGGTGCGTTCTTAAAAACCGGACGTGCTTTGATTGATGTGCACAAGTGTGAATTAACTCTTAGAATAGGAAGTGAAGCCATCACTTACTATTTGTGATCAAGACTTCGATGATACTCGCCAATTACACTTCACATGACTGCAAACAAGATTGACGTCATTGATAAGGCATGTGAGGGAATAACTCCTCAAGAAGTTCTTGGTTTTACTAATATAATCACGAGTGGAAATTCCACTCCGTATTATGATCCAATTGTTGCTACTTCTTCTCCTACCCTAACTCCATTTGGGGATAGTGATTTCCCCCCGTAGCTTCACGAAGAAAGCCGAGCACTTCCTTGGTCTAAGCAGAATGATCCGGATTGTACCAGCTATAATCCCAGTTCTACTATGATCCTGAGGGGGACATTCTTATTCTAGAAGCCATCTTAAATAGTGAACCACCACTTCCCCCTCCAAGTCAAGGAACAAATCCAACTTATCTCCCAGAAGTCCGAACTGAGCTTAAAGTCTGTGAAACTAATACAGCCAATTCTTCCGTTGATGAACCTACTGAGGTTGAACTCAAGGAACTGCCTCCCCATCTCGAGTATGCATTTTTGGAGGGCGACAACTAGTTGGCCTGTCAAATGCTAAAGAGTTGGATGTGAGGAAATCCGCTCTCGTAAAAGAGCTAAAGTCCCGACCAAGCGAGCTCTCAGCTTGGAAACATTCTGGACATTCAGGGTATCAACCCGTAATTTTTGACCACAAGATTCTTATGGGAAGAAGACTTGCACAGCGGTCAACATCGAAAAAGAGTAAATCCAAAAATCCCACGATGTTTATTAAAAAGGAAGTTGAAAAACTTCTCGAAGCTGGATTGATTTACCCTATCTGCCGACAGACCCAGAGTTAGGCCCAATACATTGTGTACCAAGAAGGGAGAGATGACTGTGGTAGTGAACGAGGAAAATGAAGTTGATTCCCAACTCGATTGGTTACCGGATGGCGAGTGTGCATTGACTATCGAAAGTTAAATGAAGCCACCCGCAAAGACCACTTCCCTCTACCGTTCATGGACCAAATGCTTGAGAGATTAGCGGGAAATGAATACTACTGTTTTCCTCGATGTTTTCCTCCGTTATTCCAAATCCCCATTGACGCCCGTGAATCAAGAAAAGACTACTTTTATTGCCAATCGTGAACGTTTTGCCTACCGTCGCATGCCTTTCGGCTTATGCAATGCTCCAGGCACGTTTCAACGATGGTATGTTAGGCAATCTTTCAGACAAGTTTTGAGAGACTGATGGAAGTCTTTATGGACGACTCCTCGAGGTCTGGGGAATTCTTCCAAAACTGCATCTCCCGTTTAGACCACATGCTGTCCAAGGTGTTGAAGACACCAACTTAATCTTAACTGGGAGAAGACCATTTATGTCAAAGAGGCATTGTTCCTCGGCACATAAGATTTCTAAGAAGGAATTGAGTGTTGACAAAGCCAAAATCGATGTCATGCAAAATTACCTCCATCCCACACATCAAAGGAAATTAGAGTTTTTACTTCGTCATGCCGTTTTTTCCGGCTGTTCATTCAGGGGGATTTTTCTCAAAAATATCCCGACCATGACCCCATCACCTTGAGAAGAGATACTCCCTTCATCTTTTCCGATGACTGCATTCCGAGCTTTCCACATTGAAAGAATACTGTACGAAGCGCCAATCTTGATGCTCCAAACTGGGACCTTCCATTTGAACTTATGTGCGATGCAAGGCGATTTCGCCATAGAGCATGTTTTGGGGCAACCGTCATTAAAAACAATTTCGGCGATCCACTATGCTAGTAAGACCTTGATGAAGCACAAGACGAACTACACTAACGACTGAAAAGATTTTACTTGCCATAGTGGTATGCTTTCGAGAAATTCAGGTCTTACCTCATCATGAACAAAAGCATAGTGCATACGGACCATTCCGCTCTTAAGTATCTCTTTGCAAAAAAGGATGCCAAGGCGAGATTGCTCCGATGGGTTCTCCTCCTCCAAGAATTTGACTTCAAAGTCTATGAAACTAAAGGACCGAGAACCTCGCAGCCGATCCATCAGTCCAGAATTGGAAAACCCGTATGAAAACGTCAATGATCCTAAAGAGATAAATAAAGATTTCCTCCTGAGACTTAAAAATTGTGACCTTGGTCGTGGAGAATACAAGAAGCCCCGTGTGTTTGTGCCGACTTGCAAATTACCACGCGGGTGATTCATTGTGAAGGGCATGTCGACCCAGCAGAAAAACAAGTTTAACGAAAGATGTTTAAACACTAATTTCTGGGACGACCCTTCTTGTTTATAATATTTGGCCGTATCAAGTGAATCATGTGCGATTGTGCACGGCAATGAAGCTCTTTGAATTCACTCGCTTGCCACAATGGTACCCACCGGGGACATCATGGTGCAAACTCACAGCCAAAAAGATCTTAACTCCGGTTTCTTCTGGCCCACCATCTATAAAGCGCCCACTAGTTTTTCAAGAACGTGGACTCGTGCCAACGTCAAGGAAAAACTTCACAACAATGATTAGATGCCTCAAAACTCCACCAAGTTTGTGAAATCTTGACATGTTGGGCACCGACTTTATGGGAACCCTTCCCGTCTTACACGCGGGACAGCAAGTATATTCCGCAGTCGACTATTTGTCAAAATGGTTGAAGCGACCAGCACTCCCCACCAATGATGCCCGAGTATTTGCAAATTTCTGAAATCCTCTCTTCTCCAGATTTGTGCTCCCCGTGCAACATAAGTGATCGCGGAACCCATATATTGTAATGACCAGTTTGCAAAAGGTCCATGCAGAATATGGAGTTATCTCACCGTCACTCCACCGATTATCACCCACCAAACAAGTGGGCAAGTGTAAAAAAAAAAAAAAAAAAAAAAAAAAAAAAAAAAAAAAAAAATAAAATAGAAAAAAAAAAAAAAAAAAAAAAAAAAAAAAAAAAGTATCAAATCGTGGTTTTGAAAAGAATCCTTGAAAGAACCATAGGGAAGAACCGTGCCTCCTGGTCGGACGAAACTAATGATGCACTAATGGTCTTTATCCGCACAGCTTACAAAACACCATCGGTGTACACCTTACAAGCTTGTGAATGGAAAGGCATGCCCTCATCCGATCGAGCTTGAGCACAAAGCCTACTGCCTAAAGCAAGCAAACTTCGATCCTATAATTAACGGGTGATCCCCGGAAATTCAACTCATTGAACTTAATTAACTTCGTATCATGCCTATGAGAACTCTTTGGATCTATAAGGCCAAAACAAAGAGGCTCCATGACTCCAAGATCAAAAACCGTGTTTTTCAACATGGTGATCGAGTCCTCCTCTTATAATTTCCAGTTAAAGATTTTCTCGGGCAAAACTAAAATCCCGTTGGAATGGCCCTTTCACAATCACTAGAGTAATTCCATACGGCACTTTTGAGTTTCTCAGCCAACGGGCCAAATTTCAAAGTGAATGTTCATCGCGACAAGTCACTACTTTGGAGGGAACGTACCACACTTGGTTTCCAGATCTTCCAAACATTCCCAAGGATCAAAAAATCCTTGTGATGGGTCAAGCATCAGCGAACCCTAAACAAGCGCTTCGTGGAGGCACCCCATGCTTATCCGTAAGTATAAATAAAAGTTTGTTGTTGTGTAAGATAGCTTATCTATTCCATTACCCGTGTTCCATGTAGTTGTTGTTGTTTATTGTCCATTTATTGTCCAGGATTGCCCGGATTGTGAAGACTCTCAGTTTTGTCATTCATCAAGAGTTTCACATCCTCAGCTTCATTTGGGAATCCGATATCCTAATCTTATCGACTAACGTTTTATCTTTTGGCATACCTCATAAATGGCCTTAGGATTAATGTAATACCCTTCAAAACATCGAGGACGATGTTTAGTTCTAGTTTGGGGGGGTATCTTCGATTTGATTGTTGCCTGCAGCATTGTTACCACGTAAACCCGTTTTTACCACCAAAATACCAAAAAAATGAAAAAATTGAAAATTTTTCAAAAATATAATAAGTGTTTTGTCACAGTTTTGCTTTTCTTTTGGGTAGAATAAGAATAATTTTTGACTTGATCGGGCGTGTTGAGCCCTAGCTAGTTCCTTTAGGCCAAGCTTTCACGAATTCTATAGCTTTGAATTTTAATAATGTGAAGAACGAGAAATGATAGAGTTAAATATAAGTTTATGTGCTAAGCAAGATTCTTCTAAAAACTTATACAAGTAACTTGTGGTTTTCTCTCCCGTGAATTTCTAATCCACCTAATCATACGTACTTAGTTTAATTCAACTAAGTCAATCGATGTTTTCAGAAAAAGCTTCAAATTTGTAACTTGAGTTTTCAAAAGCGAGATTTTGTAGTGATTTAAAAGATAAATGCCAAAGAAGCATGAATGAAATGTGAATGCAAAAATGCATGAATATGGAAATTTTGCCAATGAAGCATGCAGTTAATGTTATGGAGCAAGTAAAAGATGTGTCGTGATATCCCACTCCGCTAGCAACGAGGTGGGGGTTCAAACTAAGACGTCTTTGCTTCTAGGGATTTGGTGTGTCGTGATATCTCACTTGGAAGAAAGGTCTAGGTGAGGGTTCAAACTAAGACACTAATCCTTAGCCATATTAGGAATAAGGTGTTGATGTGATTTCCCACTACGCTAGCACGGGGGGTTTTCAAACAAGAACACCGGTCAGTTGGTTGTGATATCACTCAACCTATAACCACGAGGTAGGGGTTCAAACTAAGCAACGCATTCCTAGCTTTAAGAACTTATGATTATGATGTTGAAAATGTTGCAAAAAGTTCTAAATCTCGAAATCAAGTTTACAAGTCTTAATAAGTTGTTGCTTGAGTTATGATTCACTTGAATTATGACAAGAAAATAAGTTGATCTAATGTTAATTAAAATAGTACACACATTCAATCGTATAATCCAGTTGGTAGTTGAAATTAACAATCATAAGTATAGGCTTAACATATAAACTTATATCGACAATGATCTTGTTTAATTGCTTAGCTTGGAACTTGTGAAAAATCGAGGACGATGAAATTATCCGTAAGGACATCCGTAGATCACTCTACGGGCGCTTCTCATTCTATGATCCCAGTTTTAATAAATAAAGAAAGTCAAACTTGTTAAAAAATGAGAAAATCCAAAAATATTAGTTGTAGTTAGTGTAAATTCAGAAAATGGTGAAAACAGGGCTTACGTGTTTACTTCATAACATTGCGTGAGGACACACAATACCTTAGTTTGGGGGATTTGATAAGTGCTTAATTACACATATCTTTTACCTCTAAAAACGAGCTTAAATGACCAAAAACAGACAAAAACTGCCAAATATATGTTTGTTTTGCATTTGTATTGTGCAGGAAGTGGATATCAACAAAAAGACAGAAAACCAAGCCAAAATGACAAAACTGAGCATGGAATGGAAAAGACTGTGCAAAATCAAGGCCAAAGTCCAAAAATGTCAAAGTCAGAGTCAATACAGAAGAATCAGCAGTCAAACCACCGAGCCGGAAACTGAAAGATACTGTTGGGATGCAATCTCAACCCATTATGGGGCCGGGAAAGCCCAATAGTATATTTATGAAGACTGTGAAGACCAAATGGGCCCGCAATCAATTACAACAGCCCATTTGTGTGCAATTGACAAAGACTGTGAAGACTTTGAAGGCCCAATCCTAGCCCAGTTACAGCCAATCTCAGCCATTGTACACACAAAACCCACTTCATAACCTTATTGGGCTTGAAAAGGAACCGCAATAACATAAGCCCTAAACACTTATTGGGCCTCAGACACACTCAATTGGGCCCAATACAAGCCCAAACAAGCCATAGCCCAAAACATCTTTTTATAAAAATCAAGGACCAAAAAATGGTAAAATTTTAAAAACTTGTTTTATCCAATAAAAAAAAAAAAATAAGAAAAGGGGGGCCAAGATGCCAAGTTTTTAAAAAGTTGTTTTTACATAAGAAAAAGAGAAAAATAAAACACAAGGGCTGAAATTGCAATTTTCCAAAAATCCTTTTAGTTATAAAACAGCAGGGACCAGTTTTGCAATTCCCCTAAACCTTCTTTGTTTTCTTTTCATAAAACAGGGGGGCCATTTGTGCCACTTTCCAAACTTTGTTATAACTAAAATCGGCTTAAAAAGAATTGAAAAGAGAAGGAAAGATGGGGGACTAGTGTTGCCTCTTCTCCAAACTTCCCTTTTAAACCCTGCAACCCACCCCTCCCTTACCCACCTTCGCGCCAAAACCATACCAGCTTCCCCATGGTTTTTGGGCCAAAAACCACTATCCTAGTAACACTCTACAGCCAATCCCATACCCTTACCCCACTCCCCATTACCCCTATTAACCTTTCCATTCAACAATACACAAAAACCCCGCCCCGTCAATGTAATTGTGTACAAGGACAAATGGAGGGCTAGGATTGAGTGTGAGGCTTCCTACTCTCACAGGAATCACAACCCAAGACAAAGAGGGAGCCTTGGACTATATAAAAGAGCCAAGACCAAGCCCGAACAAAGAATAAACTTTTTTTTTTTTTACTTTATTTAGTGTCAAATTTTTACTTAAGGTTTGCATTTAAAATTATTGTACTCAGTTTCGTATTTTAAGTTTTTGTTGTATCATTTTCAGTTTCAATACAAGTTAAGAGTTTTTTGTGATATTGCATTTGTCAAAATTTGAAGTCTCATTTTAGTTGTTTTAATTCTGTTTAAATTGTATGAAAATGTGTTAAAGTTGCTAAAACAATACTTATAATCACTTTCTTAGCTTCCCTTAATAAAAATCAGTTAAAAAAAAAGGTTTTTATATAATTAAGGGGGTGTTTGGTTTTGACCCAAAATGGGTCATATGGGGTTGTGCATGGGTCAAGTGCACTCAGCCACTTTTGGCTGAGTGTGTAGGCTTTATTAAGCCTCCTTAATCTCCTGTTTTAAGTTTAAAATAAGTTTTTTATGTCCCTTTAGCATTCTGTCAAATTTCTCATAAGCCAAATAGAGCTTAAGTGCTCAAGCTGCATAAGCAGCTTAAGCACACTTTTGTTGTGCTCTTTGTTGTGTTTCTAGCCCTTTTAAAAGCCCCCCTTGTTCTGTCTTTGGTTTGACCAAGCATAAGCCAAGTTTAGCTTTGCATGATCTTTGAAAACCCTCACCTTTAATCCCAAAAATCAGCAGCTTTTTCTTAACCTTTGGCTCTTAAACTTTGAAAATAAGCTCACTAGTCACCCTTTTAAATCTGTTTGAGTTTTATCTTGGCTAATAAGCTCTTTAGAGCTTATTGCATAAGCTAAAAAAAAAGCCCCCTAGCCACTGTGTTACCCTCCCCTGGTGCTGAGCACTAAATCTCAGCCCCTTTTCTAGCTTATTTAGGTACTAAGCATTAGGATCTTATAGCTTTTATTTATAGCTTAATACTTGTTCTTTAAGTCCCCAAATTATTATAGCTTATTTCCCCTTTTAGCTTAGCTTAAAAATAGCTTAAAGTAGGCTTTTTTTTTTTATTTTTTTGTAAACTGTCATTCATAAGCTTATTTCATTTCTAGCTTATTTAGGGCTTATTCTAGATAACTTAGCTTATTTTAGGACTCCCCTATCCCCATTTATCTGTCCCCCATAGTTTAGCTTATTTTTTTGTAGTTTTTCTTAAATTTTCAAAGAAAACAGCAAATAAGCCTCATAAGCTTAATAAGTTTCTTTTCTGTCAGCCCCAAAAGCTCACATTTTTAGCTTATTTAGTCCACTACAGCTTATACTCCTTTTATGAAAAATGTTCTCCTAAAGCCCCTGAACAAGTTTGCTTCTTTGGCTTTTTGATAATAAGCTAGTTGGACCCACCTTGTAATCGGGGTCCAACTCAGGGACCATTTGTGTAATTTCTTCTTTCATAGTTAACATTGTTAGTCCCTGTGGTTAGTTAGCCTGTTACCACCGTAGATCACTTGTGTCCCTTTCACTGTAGTCCATTTGTTTAACAACAGTTAGCTTAAGTTTGTTTAGTTAATTATAATTAATTTAGGTTTAAAATTAATTAGTTTAATTACTTTATAAAAACAGTAAAAATTTGAGCATTTTTATATTTTTAAATTGTTAACCTTTTTCTTTAGTTTTATTGTTAGTTTTTTCAGAATTTTTATAACTTTTATTTTTTGTCTTTTTCTATTTTCTTAGTTTCTTTAATATTTTTAATCCTTTAAAAAATTCATAAAAAAAATCCAAAAATTAATAAAAAATATTTTTCTTTTTTATAAAATTTTCTTTTGTCATTTAGTGTCTAGGAAAAATATAAAAATTAGTATAGGCTTAATTTTTCTAAAATTTTCAGTTTTAGTGACCCGTTTTTACCGGGTTGCGTTTTACAGTTTCTTTTCGTTACATTCAAAACGACCTCCGTGTTAATTCTAGTTTTCTTTATTTTTCAAATTAAGTTAATTAGGATTTAATTTTGATTTTTAATTTAATTTAGCATTTATTTTCTAAAATTTTTAGTATTTAGGTTTCCCGATACCTGATTTTGTTCCCCGTATTTTAGTATACATTTAATTTTAGGATTTCCTTATAACTAATTTTGTTTCCCGAGTATTTTAAGAACCCCATTTCCTAATATGTGTTTCCCCGAAGATTAAATAAGTTTTATTTAATTATTTAGTTAAATCATATCAGTTTCTCGATCATTCTCAATATCTCATCAAACCAGGATATATTTCAATTGCACCTCTTGGGAACATACGACCCGGAACATCTCTTCCGGACATCTTTTTATCATTGATATGATTCTTATATCTGTATTTTATCTTGCAATTCTTGACTGTTATTGCCTTGGTCCAAGGGTAAAGGAGTTGAGATTTGCCTGGATTTTAATATTATAATATATCCTTAAAACGGAAGCATAACATGGCAACCTATCATTGGTGGATCAGAGTATATATGTGCTGGCGTCTGCTGTACGAGGATGGGTTGGATCCCGAGGCCATAATGGTTTGGATTGAGGCGGGGAAGCACCTTCTGGAAGGTAACATGGCAACCCCTCTGGGAAGCTTTATATTCCGGCTTTTGTTCTCATTTAGAGGTATTAGATGTTGGTTTATTTCAAATAGTTTAGGAGTAGGTTAGATGTAGGTGTAGAATAGTGGTAGCTTATTGTAAAAGCTTATTCAAGCTTATTGGAACTTATTTTAGTGGCTTATTTTTATGAATGAAGATGCTTTTAGTTAAGGTTGGTTTTATTAATGCTTATTTACTTTTTGCTCATTTTTTATGCTTATGCTTCTACTACTTCTCTTTTGCTTATCTCTAAATAAGCTCTCTCTTATAGCTTATTATTGGATCCTATATCTTAAGCTTATATTCTAATAAGCTGCTTGCATAGCATATTTAGACTAGCCTATTTTATATTGTTTTTGGTTTTAAGTATTTTTTATTAAGCTTTTATAGCTTATTTCGAGTGCTTATTTCGATTGCTTATTTTTATTAGATCTAAATCCTTAATTATACCCGATTCCCGTTCGCTTTTCGGAGTAGAACACCTAGGTTTCGGGTGGATTTAGATTTAAAGTTTTCATCTTTAAATAGCTTATTGTTTTCGTTTAGCTTATTTTTGCTTTTTAGATTATTTAATTAGATATAAATCCTTAATTAAACCCGATTCCCGTTCACTTTTCAGAGTAGAACACCTAGGTTTCAGGTGGATTTAGATCTAAAGTTTTCATTTTTATTAGCTTATTGTCTTTAGAATAACATCTAGCTTATTTCGTCTTAATAAGCTTAATGGTTATATTGTGCACTTTAACTTTGATTGTTTTAATGTTGATGAAATCGATCCAACACTTAGGCGAGGAGCTTATGGGTCTTATAAGCTTATTTTACTACTAAAGTTTTAAGCTTTTTAAGATTTTATTTAGCTAATTAGTTAATAAAGCTTAAAACTTTACTAGCTAATTAGTTATTTAGAAACTTATAAAGTTATAAACTTTAGTTTTAATTAAGTTTATAAGATCGGGTGGTCTAAATTTGTCTCCATTTTCTTCAATCGGGTTCTTCTTTTTTCTTTTTTCTCTCATAGTAGTTGGTAGATTTTATTATTTAGTTTAAAAATGTTTATGCTTGTTATATTGATTGTTATTGCTAGCTTAATTAGTATGCTTAGTGAGTAGTTATTTATGCTTGTTAAGTGATTGTGATTAGTGAAATAAGTGTGGATTTAGAAAGGGATTATTGATTAATAGTTTTCGGACTATTTAGATTTCTTATTTGATTATTTCGAAGGACAAAATCCGGAGAAATAACCAAACATCAAAACTAGTTATTAATACATTTATAAGAAATTGTTTTCAAAATAAACCAACGTTGTGAGAAAATAATTTTTTTTACGCATAGTAATTTGTCATTAAAAACTTTATTTCTCACTTAAGGATCCTTTCATGTCACTTAGCAAGCATATTCGTCTTATATATCTTTTTTATCATTTAGCTTAATCGATACGTTCATTTATGTCTACTCTTCGTTATGATAATTTGTGAGTAGTTTTATTATGCTAGCTTAGTTATGATAATTGTGAGTAGTTTTATCATTTAGCTTAATCGATTAATAATTTTGGATTATTTAGATTAGTGTTTTGGTTATTCGAACAGGCAAAAGCTGTAAGAGTAATTAGGCATTAATCTAGTAATTAATATCTTGATAGAAAATTATTTTCAAAATAAACCAATGTTGTGAGAAAATAGTAATTTAGACGTGTGTTGATTCATCGATGAGAAACTTACTTACACACTTTAGGATCCGAACACCTCACTTGACAAGCATATCCGTTTTATATATATCTTAGATTTATTTGCTTTGCTTATTATTATTTAGTATTAATTTAGTTTATTATTTTAGTTAGTATAAATACCAAAACCAAAACAAAAAGATAATCAAGCATCAAAGGAAAAACATTAACGTAAATCTCAAATTCAGTTCTCGCCGTGGATACGACATCTGGAAGATTGATTATTACTTTTTCTAAAGTAATTTTTACATCTAAAAGGTAAATACTATATATATTACTTCGACACGCTTTTGACGTTTATCAAAATTATAAAAATTATAAAAAATCCAAAAATATTTTCCTTTTTATTTTATTTTTCTTTTATATAAATATTAAAAAAAATACCAAAAATATTTTCCAATTTTGACTTTATTTTTATTATTTTCTATTATCTATATAAAATCCAAAAATATTTTACATTTCTACTTTCTTTTTCTTTTTATTTTTTATTTTTATATATACAATTAAAAAGTTTCAGAAATTATCTCTTTTATCCTCTTATTTTATTTAATTCTTATCTTCTCTACCCTTTTATTCCGTTTAATTCTTTATCGTTATGGAAGCTCTACAAGCTGCTTTCGCGGAGTTGGCCCATACTGTGGAAGGATATATTGCTTAGCATAGTTGCTTGTGGTGTGGAGGTTTGTTTAATGGTGGAAATTGTCTTGGTTGTAGCAGTGTAGGATCCGAAAATGAGTTTGTCTATGACCCAAATCCTTATTCTTATAATGAAATACCTAACTTCTTTAACCAACCTCCACAGCACTAATACGAGACATACTCATGTGAGTATTGTGGAGGAAGCCATCACCCGGGCTTTGATTGTCAAACAGGGAACACACCCGTCTATGATCAGGGTCCCTGTACCAATCAAGATTTTGGTTATGACCAACCTCCATTTTATCCTCCGTGTCAGCGACAACAGTTCGACTGTTGTGAGATCTGTAAAGGTCTACATTATAATGCCCATATATGATCATGGTCCTTGTTACAATCAAAATTTTAATGATAACCATCCTTTATTTTATTCTTCAAATCAGCAATAACAGTTTGACTGTTATATGTACTGTGGAGGTTCCCATTATAGCTCTGATTGTCAAACAAGGAACCAGCTTGTCTATGAGCCTACTCATGGTAACAATTATGACTTACTTGTTTTGACCAACCTCCACGGTAACCTATTGATCAGTCTCCCCCTCAGGATTTATATTTTGAGAGTCATTTTAATATTTTACAAAGGGACACTAACCGTATTTTGGAGGAACTTCTTAGAACTCTAAAACCCAATTCCCTTGTAGAAGAACATGAGGGGAGTGATGATTACACGTAGGTGCCTTTTAACAATGAGCAAATTCTTAGACAACATTATACCGCTCACGTCATGCCTCTGCCACTTGCATACAGACCATCTCTACCCTTCTTGACTACCATGGAACCTGCATACGTCCTCTTAATGAGGGATGAGGTAATTAGCACTACTCCCGCTAGGGAAAATGACAAATTACGAAGTCTGCCATTGATGATCTTAGTTCCCTATCCCAAGGGATCTAAGGTGATATCAGGATAGTAATTATAAGTGTAATAAAGTCTAGTGGACATACTCGATCACAAATTCGAACACTCTTAATCTTTAATGGCGTATGATACCACTTGTTAGGTCTTGATTTAGCTTGAATCACACGATATTAAGCATTGTAGAATAGAGAGAATTAAAAGAGGAATGCAAGTCTTTCACAATTTCCAAATTTTATAACAAAAGAGAAAAAAGAGGGAAAAAAGAGTTTGTTACAGGCCTTAACCACCTAATGATGATTAGGTGGCTATTTATAAGAGAAGGAGGTGAGCTTCCTTTCCTTTATTTTCTCAATTTTGCTATTTAGTCCCTAGTCTTTGGTAAATATGCTATTTTACACTTTTAGCATATTTCTTCTTATTACAAAATACTTTCTACTATGAAAAATAAAGACTAAACACTAAAAATAAATAAAACCACTTAAAGTATCATAATCGACACTTTTATGATCCTAACAAGAATCCCCTTGTGACTCCCCTTGATACTCGTCTTCATAATAAACAACTAATGAGGGATGTGTGACATAGTAAGGTTGTGGTGAATAAGAAGAATTTTCATGAAATTGTGACGAAGAAGCATTTGAATGAGTAAGAAGAGCTAATGGATCATGATGCTTGGCAGATTTCTTTGCTTTGGATGCTAGAACATGTGGTTCAAATTGTACTAAGGAATCATACAGCTCATCATATGAAACTACATCTCCTGTTTGATTGTGACGAACCATGGTAACATATTTGCTCCACTCGGGTTGCAAGCAATTGAGAAACTTGGTGTTGATTGACACTAGAATAGGACGAACATTATTACGATCCATAATATTTACTAGTGTTGTCAATCTTTCATACACAGATTCTAGCGATTCTCCTTCCTTAGCTGCAAATTTATCAAATTCATCCATGAGTCGTGAGTGTCTCACATAACTAGTAACGTCAGAACCAAACATCAAACTTTTGATTCGTTGCCACATATCCTTAGCATTTTTACACGCATCCACTTAATTGTAGAGATCATTAAGTATGGCTTGAAGAAGATAATTCATGACTCTCACATCAGAAATGTAATGCTTCTTGTTTCCCTTAGTCATTTTGGACAATGGTTCAAGTATCTGCTCAGTAGTATTTTCTGGATTAGAAATCATTGGCCTAACATAAGGTCCTTTCTCAATTGAATGGCCACATCTGATCCCCTCTTCAGCTATAATCCAGAAACCTTCCTGAACAACTCTCAAGAATATAATCCCCTTTCTCAAGCATTGGTGGTCTTTGATTAGCTCTTGATTCAGCTAGAGTTTGTTGATTTAAAGTAGACATGTTGTATTGAATGATTACAATGCAAACTTGGATCGTTTTAGAGATAAAGTCTTGTAATCGTAAAATCAACGAGAAATTACAACTTTGTCTTGTATTACAACACCTTGAATGATGTAACCTTGAAGAAACTAGACCTTGATTCGTTATGAAAGTTTAAGTAACAATAAGCTTAATCTAAATAAACAACTATAAATGTTTGCCGCTAGAAAATTCCGTTGTTATATTTGAATGATCACATGTTACAACCGTTTGCAATTGGTATGTGCTAAATTACACATACCTTTATCCATTAAAAACGGACTTAAATGACCAAAAACAGACAAAAACTGTCAAATATATGTTTGTTTTGCATTTGTATTGTGCAGGAAACGGATATCACACAAAAGGACGAAAAACAAAGCCAAAAACGACAAAACTGGGCACGGAATGGAAAAGTGTGAAAAGACGAAGCCAAATCAAAGCCAAAAGTCAATCAAGTCAAAAAGTCAAACAGTCAAAGTCAAAGTCAACCCCGACAAAGTCAAAGTCAGAAGAAATATAACTTGAGGGACTAAAATTGCCAATTCCCCAAGGTTATATTATTAAAGATTAAAGACAATGGCTGATTTTGCAATTTACTTGAAGTAACAAGTGGGGGGGCATTCCTGC
>BQNB010056725.1:0-38543 GCA_026074375.1 Tanacetum coccineum
CACTAAGAGTGAGAGAGTTATCTCCTAATTCTATCAGTATTTTAGTGTCAATGTTAGTCCTAATTTATTCTATGTTATACTTAAGTTAAACCTAAACTAATGGCAAAAAGGAGGGTTTTCAATCTGAGAGACTAGCATGAGTTTTGGTTTACCTAGACTTAGATTGGGCAATTAACACACATAAGCTGAAAAATAGAAGATAGAGAAGCGGTCAAGCCCATTATAAGGAAAACATACTAACCATGTTTAATCTAATAAAATGCAGGTTTTAGTTTATAAGTGTAATGATTGTCTTGTCTCGTTGTCAATATATCTTTCCTAGATTTAGACGGTATTTCTTCCTAAAACCTAGACATGCTAATTCTATCACAGTTAAACACTTCTGTATAAAGCAATGATGGTTGATTATAATCTATCTTAGGAGACAATAATGGTGATCTTACTGAATCCTAGCTCATTGAGACTTTACTAACTTACTGCTTATCGACTCTTTAAATACTAGTAGTCCACTTGTCCAGATCTTTACTCAGGGAATCAGAACATTATTTGTTGATCCTAGGTCACATGCTAGCCCAAATTGTTCACTAAACCAAAAGCAAAGACAACACTTTATTTGTCATCGTATTTTGTTCTAGATATAAATTGCAGATATGGAGAGCTATCCCGACATCTAGTCTACTTGGTCCGTTTTCTAGATCTAGTTGAATAATAGGTAGCATACTTAAGCACATAAACAAGTATAAATTGATAAACATAAAACAACACACAACTTAAAAGAAGCAATCAGAATAAATATAAACCAAACATTAAATTATCATAAACATGGCTAATACCTAAAGGTATTAGCCAATAACCATTGTAACGAATACTAATGTTATAGACGGACAATTAAGGTAACCTAACCAAGTTAATGAATGATACCAACAATCGAATGCGTATTTAGAGTATGTGGAAATCATAAAGGGGGGTGAATATGTTTCCATTAAAAATCTTAAAATGTTTCGTATCAAATTACCGATCAAGCGTGACACAATATGATGAGTGTTCATACGAGTTATATACACATAGTAACACAAACCAACACACAATATTCATATTTATTCAAGACATAATTAAAACTATATAATAAACACATCACACAATTGCAAGTATAAATATAAAGCGATAAATGCGAGCACAAAAGTAAAGAGATAAGTAAAAGGAAATGCAAACCGGATACGATGATTTATAGTGGTTCGGTCATGAAGCACCTCTTCGCCCTACTCCACTCCCCGAGTACCCAACTCGAGAGTTACGTCACTAGTCAACAAGCTCCCTTTAGGCGGAGAAAACCGTACACAACTTTTGCTTATATCAATTTCTGACATTAAGCTAGATGTCGAGTTCTAATCTTAGCTAGAACCAATCTATCACGACTTCACGACTTGTTTACGACTTCACAACTTCATGACTTCTTCCCAACTTCACAACTTCTTCACAACTTCATAACTTCTTCATAACTTCACAACTTCACTTCACCACACTACTTATATCACAACTATCTAACACTACTTAGTAAGATCACCACGATCTAACTATAATACACACCATGATCACCATGATCAATCAACTACACAAGTTTAGAATACATGGACTCGATCTATACATTGTGAATGTAAGACGTGTCACGAATGCCTTAAGTAGCCTACATAACTTCGTATCTTAATGATAACGAAAGTTCTTCTCTTGCACTTCAATGGATGGATGATTGGATCACATTTTAAACAAACTTATAATAAGTTAAGTGATCAAAGGACTTAGAGAGATGTGTGGGCTGTTTTAGAACAGAAAGAATGAGTGCAAAAGATAAGAAAAATGTTGGGGAATAGTCCAGTATTTATAGGACAAGCTGAAGGAGCGGGGTCTATGGCCGGTCCCCTTAAATAGGGTGTCGGCCCCCTTATAATTAAGGGGGCCGCCCATGTATTTAAGGGGGCCGCCCATTTTCAGACGCTCCCTTTTTTGTCCTATTCAGGGGAGGTGTTTACTGGACTTTTTCTAGCCGTTTTAGGTTTGAAAATTTGAATTCAAAATATTTATTTTGAATAAAACATTTCTTTTTTTTGAACGGCGACTTTATTAGAAACACTAGCAAGGAGCTAGAAAATTACACAGGAATCAAAAAAGGGTGTTGAAGCCAACTAACCCAATTCAAAGTTCTATTTACATCTAGCTACACACAAAAAAAAGAGCGAAAACAATATTGTCGAAAATAAGCATACCTTTCGGGTGAAATAGGAGAACAGCAAAAAAAGGAATTGTTTTTTTCTGAAGTTCCAAAGGCAACACCAAAGAAACGAAAAACACGCCTTCCAACACCTCTTTCGTTTAGAGACCTAAACGGATAGATTTGAACCAAGATATCCAATCTTCGTACGACTCATAAGGATTAACATCCAAATTCCACCAACTACAAATTAACTTCTGTATATCTTTTGGCCACAGATGCAAACCGAAGAAAAAATGGGATGAATCCTCGAGCACGTGCTCTAAAAAGAGGACAACCAAAGACGAAGCGAGACATATCTACGGGACAAATTTGATCTAGTAGGTAAACGATCGTGATAAAGTTTCCAAGCAAAAACGGTTTACCTTAAATACGGAAAGTACTTTTATCCTACGAGAAGGAACTTCCATTTTAAGGTGAGAAAAGCCTCATCTAACATAGATCAGAACAATCTTGACTTAAAAACTCCATCGCCATTAAGTCCCAAAACCAACTGTCAATCCATATGAGATAAAATAACCGTATCAAGTAATAACGAAAGCTTGACAAGTTGTTGAGACTCTACACCTCCTCGGACATGACACTAAAAAAGAGAAGATGCCCGTAAATTCTCTTATCATCAACCATATGTTCTTTATTCTCTTCAAGAGCAAACAACAAGGAAAAGAAAGCTGTTGAGAAGATTATCGCCAATCCAAAGGATATATCCAAAAGCTTGTAACCGTACCTTTTCCCACACGAATCCTTACAAATGAGAAAATGAGATCGACACCTTGACTTTAAGGGAGTTAACTTCTGTTATGATGGAGCTCCATGTCGAATTGAAAGCAGCAGAAAGAACATGACCATTCAAGCCATGTAAAGCTGATATAATTCGGAACCATAAGGAGTTATCATGAGAAAGGTAGCGCCATACCCACTTGAAAAGAAGAGCCCGATTGAGAGCAAAGAAACTATAGACTCCCACCCTCCGAATTTCTTAAACAAGCACCTAGACTCATTTGACCAAGCAATCTTTCTATCACCCTCTTAAATGCCATTAAAAAAATTCCTACGCAGACTCTCCATATAATTAAGAACAGATTTGGGAACCTTGAAAATCGACATGTTGTAGATAGGAGTGGAGCCAAGAACCGATTTAAGAAGGGTAAGACGACCTATAAATACAAAAATGTTTTGTATATATTTTAAAAATGTTTGTCCCATTTTATAAATGTAAGGTTTGGAAAAATAAAAAATTTCTTTGATCATTCAACAAATTAAAGTTTGTTTGTTCATACCTTTAGTGATTTACGTCGGGTGCAAACTTAAATTTATTGTTGAAGAAAATTTGAGACGTCGAAAGATGTTGACGAATTGATGATTAGTGATTACGAGTAACTTAAGCACTTTACGTAATGAGTTATTAAGGTAACATGTTTGTCATCACCAAAACATAAAGAGAATGTATAGATTAAATATCGTAATATTTCTACCAACAATCTCCCCCTTTTTGATGATGACAAAATATGTAAACTATAACTCATAGTAAAATGTATAAGTTACTTGTTTACACTTTTTCTCCCCCTTTTGTCGAAATAAAAAGGTGGACTCCAGGACGAGACTTTTACTACACTTCAACTTTTCAATCAAAGAGGCGAGCTTGCATCATCCTAAGTAAAGTCTTGATTCTATCAATCCCGTTTTTAAACAATGACATTCCTTGAACATTGACTCAAGCGGGATCCATGATCAAATTAATGCAAACTCTTAACCTACATCAATGGTTAGTTTCGCGCAAAAAAAAAATATAAGGATGAAAAACACAAAAAAATGTGTAGATGTCTTAAACGATTGCAAACGTAATGGCTTGGACATTTGCAAATGCTCCCCCTTGGTGTATGCTCCCTCTTGATTGGGGCACCAAGAAATCGAGTAACGAAAAAGTGCTACAAAACAAAGTATAGAAAAATGCACGATATATATAATGATGATGATAAGATAAATATGGCAAGACACTTAGTGGGAACAATCAGTATGTTTATTAGGTATAACGCACTCTAAAGTGTGGCACTAAAGATAAAAAAATAATAAAGGATGAATGCTTAAGACATTGTATAATGTTTAGGAACGCAATGATAAGATTCGACGACACATGCTTAAGGGCTAAGACTCGATCAACACGTTCCTTATGATATCATCATCTAACGAAGATAATGATGTGGATTTAAATAGACTATTGGTTGTATTGAGAGATTCCTAAATCCTCAAGGTTTCTTTTTGTTAATCATATTATGTATTATCATGTTGGGGGATGTTTAAGGATAAACATTATTGTAAGACTTTAGGTCGACTAAATGTTTGATGACTAGGTTGATTTATTGAGAAAAATAAATGAGGAAGGAAGAGCGTGAAGGAAAAGGAAGTGTTTGACTATAGGTTTGATGGGTGTTTGGTAGTTTTTAGAGTAAGGTGATGAGGGAATGTTGTTTTGTTGTTGGAAGAGATGGAGGTGGTGTGTGTTGAGTTTGGTTGTCACTTTGAGGTGGAGATTGAGTGTGAGTAACATATAAATTAATGGGTGAGATGGGAAATGGAGGATGTGAGGCAAACTTGTGTGATGTAGTAGTGTCCTTAATGTAAGGGTTTTGGAAATGTCTTGATGGGGGTGATTGTTTTTCTATGAACTGGTTTGATAATGTATGATGAAACAAGAGAAAATGTGAAAATGGTAGAGCATTGTGATAACACAACAACACATGAAGGTACGAATATCATCTTTGGGTTCTTCACTTGCCCAAAAAACGAGAAAAATGGACCAATGAAAGACACGTTAGTTGTGACGAACACAACAACACATTGAAGTTGAAATCATCTTTGAGTTCATCACTTGCCCAAAACAAAAAAATGGACCAATGGAAGACACATTATTGTGATGACTCAACAACACTTTGAAGGTTGTATATCTTCTTTGTGTTCTTCACTTGTTAAGAAGTGGAAATGATTAGATGAGACGCATTTCATTACGAAATTTACTTGACTTTTGACAACATAGGCACACATGCTATGAGTGGTCATATATGAGGAGAAGACTGCATTACATTACGAAATTCACTTGTGGGAAATGGTTACATAGTGAATCTTCTTGAGAAGTGACAGGTGGATGAATCAGAGTTGATAGGTAGAACGATGACTTGGTTTTTTCACTTTGGTGATGTGGGAGTCTAGAACTAAGATCACTAACAAGAGTGCAAAAATATTATGAGGTTTGAGTGTATGGTAGAAGTGGTATCTTGTGGTTACTAGTGAATAAGGGATACCTAAGTGAGTCCTTGAGATTGTTTGGTATTAAAGGAATATGTGAAAGATGTGTGTTTCTCTTCCCTTTAATTTCATGCTCATGCCGGACATCAGTTGTGGAATAAAAAGAATAAATGAAAGAAAAATAACGACGGAAGCGATAGCTTTGACAATTCATGATGGATGACGTTAGTGAGGATGTGAGGAAACTTGTGGTGATGTAGGAGTGTCCTTAATATAAGGATTTGGTAATTCTTGATTGGGGTGATTGTTTTCTTAAGATGGTTGTTAATGTTGATGAACAAAGGTGAAAATATGAAAATGGCAGAGCATTGTGATGACTCAACAACACTTGAAGGTTGAATATCATCTTTGTGTTATTCACTTACCAAAAAACAGAAATGGACCAATGGAAGACACGTTATTGTGATGACTCAACAACACTTTGAAGGTTGTATATCTTCTTTGTGTTCTTCACTTGCCCAAAAGCAGAAATGAACAAATAAAAGACACGATATTGTGATGACTCAACAACACTTTGAAGATTCAATATCTTCTTTGTGTTCTTCACTTGTTAAAAAGTGGAAATGATTGGATGATACACATTTCATTACGAGATTCACTTGACTTTTGACAACATAGGCACACATGCTTATGAGTGTCGGGATATGAGGATAAGACACATTTCATTACGAAATTTACTTGTGGGGAATGGTTACATGGTAAATCTTCTTGTGAAAATGACAGGTGGATGAATCGAGGTTGATAGTAGTAAGGATGACTTGGTTTTTCATTTCACTTTGGTAATTTGGGGATGTACTAGAACTAATGATCACTAACAAGAGTGAATAATAGTTATGAGGTTTGAGTGTATGGCAGAAGTGTATCTTGTGGTTTCTAGTGAATAAGGATCACCTATGTGAGTTCTTGAGAGTGTTTGGTTAAAGGATATATGTGAAGATGTGTGTTTTTCCCTTCCCTTTTAATTCGTGCTCATCCGGACATAAGTTGTGGAATAAAAAGAATAAATGAAGAGAAATAAAGACGGAAGCGATGAGCTTGATAATGTCATGACGGATGACGGTTAGCATAGATGAACTTCATCCGCGAAGTTATGTAGCTCTTCTCGAGTATTGCGAATGTTCATAGAACAATCACACGACAAGGTACGAGGTTGTCTTAAAGGTGGTAGTGAAAATGTGGACGGAAGATATTAACCATCTATATAATAATAGAGGCATGATTAAGGTTTTTGTGAAACGAATTAGACATGAACAATGAGTGACATTTTAATTTGCATTTTAAAAATGCTTAAACATTTCGGATGAAATGATTAAGTTGTCGAGATTTATCGGAATATATTTCGGATGAAATATTTAAGTTGTCAAACCTACTTGGAGGAGTGTTAGATATGTATCCAACTTTTCCTTGACGAAACAGTGGATTATTTGGAAGAAGGCGAGATGATGATTAAGGGAATGTGTGGGTAAAGACACTAGGAGACGTAAGACCATCAAGATTATGAGGACATATAATTGCATTACATGTGAACAAGTAATCATCTTGAAACATTAAGGCACATATGTGAGGTGCATTGTGTCTAGATTGACTAAGGAAAGCCTAATTTTTACGTGCTTAGTGTGTACTCCTAATGAGATACAAAGTCTATCGATGTAGACTATCATTAGGCATATTTAGGAAGAGCCATTTAATCAAATTAGAGAATGAATATGAGACTATCACTAGTGGTGCTCAATTCAGGCTAAACACGACCATTTTTACGGGTTATACACCGAACCCAACTTCACTCCTGGAAGCAATTCAACCGTTAGGTCAAATTGAATTTCTAGTGCAATAGATTCTCCAGTAGTCATTCTCATGTTAGACAAAATAGAATTCTTATATTTGCCTAATGAAGTGTAGCAAAGATAAAATTTGTATTATTTTTTCTTAGAGGGCCTAGCATGACTCAACCAACATACTTTAGTTTCGGTTCGCATAATCCTAATCAAGATGTGTGGAATTCTAAGATAAGTGTAAGTAAGATGTTAAAATGCTCCATTGCATGTCTTGAGAAATGACTCTCATCAATATTATTTATCTTAATTGAGTTTGTGATTCTTTAATGATAAATGATTTTAAAAAGAAACATATTTTATTCTTAAGCAAATATGATTTTCTAAGATTATTATTTTTATCATAGTTATATACCATAATTAAATAGGTATTTGAATAAATGTATTTTTACTTGTTTATGCATTGACACATATTGTCATAGGTTATTTTTCAATTCTAATAACTTATATTTTTCAAATTATATGTAATGTATTTTCTTATAACACAACCATTTATGCTACGAAGAAAATAAAATGCATAGGATATATATTATCCTTTATAAATCATTTAATATGATAAGTTCATAAATTCCTTAAACATAATGTTTCCCAAACATCATGTTATCCTAGGTGAATAAATAAGAATAACATTCTTATTTAAGAATTTAGTCAAATATGAATATGAGTTTTAAGTTGTGCTTTTAAGTTGTATGAGCAAAGATTACATATGTTGTAAATTGGCTCGTGTTTGGTTTTTCGGAAATGACACATTTAGCAATTGCATTGCAATGTAAATTTCTTGAATATTTCGGACGAAACATCCAATTTGTCAATCCTACTTCATTATGTATTTCATGCATGTATTAAACATATTAGACTAATATTTGGAACACAACTACTGGACAAGTAGACTCAATATGGCATTATCAATACAAGTGTGAGTTATGATCCAATGCATATTCTTTTCATCTACAAACGGATGCAATTATTTTCATACCAATCTAGTGTGATTGAGTATGTAGATGCAAGACAATATCTTTTATTATAATTTGATATAATCTTGAAACTAAACAAATAAGAATCCGATTTCTTGTCCATACTCAAAAACTTGTCAATTAGATTCGATAAATATATCAACCATAATTTGAATAATGAATTGATATATTCTTGAAATCTTTCTTGACCCTCACGAACACTCATTTAAAAGAAAATAGATAAATATTTAAATAGTGTGTTCCATTAATCCCAAGATTAGTTGTAAATTTTACTTGTGCGAAAAACTATTTGTTGTTATGTATAATATACATAGTTTTTGACATTTTATGAGTATGAGTTTTCTAACCATTTTTATACAACACACATCTTTTGTAAAATACTATATGTTTTTTTTAAATAAAATAATTATGTGTGTATGTTAGAACCATGCAAGCACAAGCATTCTCTTTTTCTTAGTTATTGATGTATTAATACAATCTTTTCTTTTGTTTGACCAACCCAAGATCAAACCAAGCAAGTTGTTGAAAATATTTAAACGTGTTGTTGAAAATAGATTAAATCGTTGGAAATATTTAGGTGACTAGTTTTAATACATTTAATAATATACTTGACAAGTTATTGAACTCTTATTCCTAAATATATTCCCATACCCGAAAAGATTTACAAGATGTTTATGTAACATTTGTAAGTTAAGTGATCTATGCCTATATGCAATGCAAGAACAATTTTGCAATCTTAATGCAAGAAATCTAGCATAAGTTCTAGTTATGCATAATCCGAAAAACTAGCTACAAACGAATAGTGTACATGGCACATGTGCTTAGATATTCAATTAGCTTAATTACAAATAGCAACGATCATTTAATAATTTTTACTAACTTAAGATATAAAGAAGTGCACATAATCACATAGCATACCACATAAACGTACTTGTCGTAGTTTTGTGTATTAGATACAACAATGTATACTTAGCTCGGTTTTGTTTGAAGACAAATTAGTTTCCTCCCCATTTCAAAAATCAAGTTTAATATTTTTGAAAAGTTAATTACACCATTTTTCAAAGATATACCGACTAGAAATGTCCGACTCGAAAGGAAAAGACAAAATACAAGTTTTACGTTAAAACGAGACTCAACGTTTTGGACAATAAGTAGTATTTTGCCTTTCTGACTAAATTAAGTTTGAAATAAATACTTGGAAGTATTTTTATATGAAAGTAGACTCAATTCTCTTCGAAATGGCGGGTGGCACGACTTCTACGGACTTACGGTTGATTTTATATGATTTTTCAAAGTTTCTGAAAAACTGCCGAATCAGACAGGTGGTCCCCTTAAAATTAAGGGGGCCGCCCAGGAATTAAGGGGGCCGCCCACCTGATACTCAGAATTATAATTTTTGTAAAAAATTGTTTTCTGACTTTGCGGAAAGGTGTACAACTTTCTGAATTTGATACCGAACATATAACACTTATTTTAAGCATCATTTTTATCTTGAGCTAGTATAAAAAATCTTAAAATGTTTCGTATCAAATTACCGATCAAGCGTGATACAATATGATGAGTGTTCATACAAGTTATATACCCTTTAATGGGTAATTTGATACATGGATCGTACTCAATTTTTAAAATCATTTGTTTTGAAAATTAGAGTGGCGTGACTCTTGATACCAATTGTGGAAATCGTAGAGGGGTGGTGAATACGTTTCCATTAAAAATTTTAAAATGTTTCGTATCAAATTACCGATTAAGCGTGATACAATATGATGAGTGTTCATACGAGTTATTTACACATATTAATACATCGATTTACAAACACACTACTTACCAACACACAATATATTTACATTTATTTCACGACCTAATTAAAACTATATAATGACACATCACACAAATTGCAAGTTTATAAATTATAAAGCGATAAATGTTGAGTATAAATGTAAAAATAAGTGAAGAGAAAATGAAAATCGGTCACGATGATTTATAGTGGTTCGTCTACGAAGTACCTCTTCGCCCTACTCTACTCCCGAGTACCCAACTCGAGAGTTACTTCATAGTCAACAAGCTCCCTTAAGGGCGGAAAAACCTATTATAACCAACGTTGCTACTTACATCGATATACAGACACAAAGCTAAATGTTCGAGGTTCTAATCTTAGCTTAGAATTCAAAACCTATCACAACACGACTTCACGACTTGTTCACGACTTCACAACTTTATGACTTCTTCACAACTTCACAACTTCTTCACAACTTCACTTCACCACACTACTTATATCACAACTATCTAACACTACTTGGTAAGATCACCACGATCTAACTACAATACACACCATGATCACCATGATCAAGCAATTACACAAGTTTGGAATACATGGACTCGATCTATACATTGTGAATGTAAGACATGTCATGAATGCCCTAACTAGCCTACATAACTTCGTATCTTAATGATAACAAAAGTTCTTCTCTTGCACTTCAATGGATGGATGATTGGATCACATTTTAAACAAACTTATAATAAGTTAAGTGATCAAAGGAAAGGGTTTGAAAGGAGGTTTTAGATCTGAGAAAACTTTGTGCAAAGAGGTGAGAAAATCTGTGGAAACAGTCCACTATTTATAGGCAAAAATATTAATTTTTTATTTGGGCGGTCCCCTTAATTATACAAGGGCGGTCCCCTTAATTATGGTCGGCCCCCTTAATTAATTAAGGGGGGCGCTCATTTTTCAGACGCTCCTTTTTTGTCCTTTTATGGGGAAGGTTTTTCTGGAACTTTCTAGCCGTTTCTAGGTAGAAAATTTGAATTCAAAATATTTATTTTGAATAAAACATTTCTTATAAATACAAAAATGTTTTGTATATATTTTAAAAATGTTTGTCCCAATTTATAAATGTAAGGTTTGGAAAAACAAAAATGCTCCCATGTTGAAGAAAACTTGAGACGTCAAAAGATGTTGACGAATTAATGATTTGTGATTACGAGTAACTTAAGCGCTTTACGTTATGTGTTATAAGTTACATGTTTGTCATCACCAAAACATGAAGAGAATGTATAGAGTAAATATCGCAATATTTCTACCAACAAAATAGATCTCATTTTTAGTTTTCGAAATTTATTTGATCTATTTATAAAGATTTTAAAATACAGTTTATTTTTAAAAAACTTTGATAACCTGCTCTTGATACGAATTGTGGAAAACTAGAAAGGGGAGGAGCGTTGAATAGTTTTACCAATTAAAAATTTAATTTAATTGTTTGATTGTTGTAGATCTATTTGTTTATGACGATTGATAAATTATAAATTATAAATTATAAATTATAAAGCATAAAGGATATAAGACACGAATATTTATAGTGGTTTGGCTACAAGGTCCTCTTCCTTGCCCTACTCCACTCTCCGAGTTACCTACTTGAGAGTTTGAATCCACTAGTCACCAATGCTCTTTCAACCGGCGGAGAATCCTCACAACTTCGCTAACACCTTTTAGCGGTACAAAGCTAAATACCGGATTCTTCACAAGGTAGAATCAAACCATCACTCACTTACCCTTTATACGGTACTAAGCTAAATACCGTGTTCCAACAAAGAGGAGCAAAACCCCTCAATGCTTACCCTCTAATAGGTGCTAAGCAGTTATTTAGTTACAATGAAGATAGATTCGTCCCTACAAATCCTACCGAATGTATTACATTTTCCCAAATGTTCTAAACGCAAAATAATACACAACTCCATAATCTATGATGATTGATGATGCTTGGAGATCCGTATTTAGATCTTCAAAGGGTGAGAGATGCGTGCTACAAGTCTTCCTTGTTGCTTGATCTCACATCCCAAAGTCGGTGAAACTTCTCCTATTAAGAAATTTACCAAAACACTAAAAATGAAAAAGATCATGATCAATGATCAGATATTAGCTAAATATGTAAGTGGAAAAGATATTCTTATTGATGCCTAAAACAAGAAAAATGGCTTGGTATTTATAGGCTAAAAAGACACTGTAGCCCGGTTCCACCGGTTCTACCGGTTCCATTGCTTCAATGGAACCGACCAGTGCAAAGTAATAGAACCGGCCAATACTGTAGTCTAGTTCTTGGTGGTTCCATCACCTCAATGGAACCGGCCATTGCAACTGAAGATAACCGGCCATCTAACAACAAATCCGAATTTAGATTTCAAAAAATCTTTTCTAGATTCATTTTGAGGTCATGCATGATGTATGAAATGTTTTTATCTTTTTTGCATAAAATACCTTTTAAGATATGCATTTGTTTAATGTGTGTTTGTGACATATTTTGTATATTTCTAAAATATGTTTAAATGTTTATAACATTTGATAATGTAAGTATGCTAAATGTAAAATATGTGAGATAAAATATTAGATGGGTTAGAAAACAATTAATTTAAAACTAGTAAACCTTATTTTCTACTTCCGATGAATTTATGTTTCGTTATCGACAAAACATAGGTAGATCGTAAGATATATATAAACGTTTTTACGGTTTATTTGTATTAACAGATAACATCGTCGACATTTAAACCTCTTAAACGCGAATCGTTCAATTATATTCGTCTTGGTTTAGGAATGATGGAACACATTCCGTAAATCGATCTCTTCTTTTCTTCTAAGTCTCGATTCTAGTCAAAGTTCCATTATGTTTTGTGATAACTTAATTACTTCATCCGAAGTACATTAAGCAATTTTAATTAGTGAAATGCAAATTAAAATGTCACTCCTTTCGAAAAATTTATCAAAATCTTGTCTAAACACTATCTGTTGGTGGCGGCCCCCATAAAGAGGGCGGCTCCTTGATCTAATCAGCGGCAACCATATATTTATGGGACCTCCATCAGAACGACCCTATATGTCTTATCATAATTTCTAAAACACAAAAACAAACATCCCTCCTTCTTCCCCATCTTACGACTGACGAAACCTAGATCCTCAAAACATTAAAATCCACTATCAAAACTCAAATTGAAGAAGAAATTAACATCTTATATCATACATAACATGATAACCATCGCAAATTGTAAGTGATCTCATTATTTTCTTCTCAAATATGAGTCTAGGGTTCTATTGAGCACAAAATGAAAAAAATTGGGGATTTTTATTTTTCTTTATATTATTATGCAATTAAGACTAGAATAACACAACGTATTAATGTATAACCGTCACACCTCGAATTAGGCGGAAACACAGGCATGCGACAAAGAATGATCAATCATAACACAAGATACAAGATAGAGAAAACTAAAATGCATTAATAAGTGTCATGATGATTATTCATCTCAAGTACAGACTTGAGTGAGGTCCCAATCAAGACCACAACAAATAGTTGCTTACAACTCCAAATGCCCACGCAGGGGTCCATACAAATCCTAGAACATTATCCTCAAGAAAACAAATCCATAACATACTTCAAAAAGCAAGACTTCTCAAACATGATCCATATAGGATACACATAAAGTCTGCTATCCCACAACTCAAACTTAACGATCATTCTCTTCACCCGAAAATAATACTAAAAAAAATCAACAATAATGTTGGTGAGCTCGTAGATTTGATTTAAAACCCAGTTGTTTTGCCAATATTTTCAACAATGGACAATTGTGCAATATGACAGTGAATATATGCAAACAACCCATGACTTAGCATCCCCGCTAACTATGTACCATGGCCTAGCATCCCCGCTAGTCATCAAACCAGCATATACCAATGCTCTTGGAGTCGCAACTCCGAATATCACTTACGCACCTAAGGGCCTACCAACTGGAGCAATTACTTAGGGCAGGACCACCACAAGACATAGCAAATCCTTGCTAATCACATACATTGCCGTGCATCTCGATGCATGCAAGTACAATCAAACCACATAATATTCACATAGCAGTCATAAGCACATAAATTGTCCCAAAAACAAAACCACATTTCGCACAGTTCAGAAAACAGTTCAAAACACATTTGAGTATCATTTTCCCCCAACGAAAAAGATTTAAAAAGTGGGGCTACGAGAACTCACCTCAAGCAAAGGTGTCTAGCCGCAAACTCAATATCACACAAGCAAATGCAACGACGTCCGAACACGACCTAGTCCAATTAACGTTCCATTTAATCATTCATTTCCAAAACAGTTTTCAGGTTTGATGCATAGAGGTTAGACGCGTGTTGTACGGTTATCTTTAACGTTTTAGTGGTGTGATGGTTGATGACTTAACTTCAAATGATACCGTATCCCAACTCATATCTCAGTATAATATACTCATTCTTTTTAAGTAAAATAGATAAGTAATGTAAGTAAATTCTTATAATAAGTACTTATAAATATACTTCGATAAGTCCATTCGGTACACTTAGTCACCTTAAATATACCATTTATACTATTCGAATTGAAACGTTTAAATACATTAAAGGTTTTAGAGAAGTTTCAAGAAAAAATATATTTTTTGTCTTTTAGTCGACTTGTTAAAATAATAAAATAATAATATTTTATTATTAAATCGAAAAAATCACGTTTTAAGTAAAAAAATTCTAAGTATAGACTTTTTATTAAATTTTGACATGACCCGTATGTTTATATAACGTTTTCTAAGGTTTTAAACCTTAATTTCAACCACTTTTCACAATATTCACATTTTTCGACAAAAATCTCAAAATCACATTTTGCCATGCTTATTGAATCACCTTTCCCAAAACGACTTTCAATAACATTTCATAAGTTCATTTCGATTTCCAAAAGTTAGCCAAAACTCATAAAACGACCAATTTATGCTTATTGGGCCTTAAGGCCCAATAGTGGCCCATTAAGGTATCCGTAGTTATATAATGCAACTCAAGCCCAAAACTAAAGCCCATTAGTAATTAAAAGTCCTAAACAATAGCTAACAAAATAATCCGGACCTTAATAAGCACTCAATAAGCCACGGCTTATTGAGGCTTATTAGGCCATGAGCCTAATAGTTCCAAAACCAAATTCATAAGCATAAAATTAAGCTAATAAGCTACGTATTACATTTGGTTATCACCATAAGCTATAAAAGTAATCCACGAATACACGACATACAAGGTAAATAACCAAAAATACATATACTTGCTTCCTTGTGGTCTTCGAACCACAATAAGCCCAAAATAAGCCGAAAAGTGCTTATAAATAAACTAAATAAGCTATTATTCAAAATAAGCTAATTAGCAACAAATGTTTTTCAACCATCACGACCACGATGTAAAAACAACAATCTCTTTTGTCTCTTTCCTTGAGTTCGACGCAAAACAAACACCCTTTTTTATTTATTTCGTTTTCAAGTTTTAAATTTTACGACGATCAACTTGTACAACTAACGTCTATGAATCATAAGGTATTCAAAAGTACAAAAATATTTGAGATAAGGTGACTTAGAAAAATCATCACTTTTGAACAAGATCGACACGAAACAAACAACCCAAACGTTGTTTAAACCTTAACCCGTGTACTAGAATCAACCCAAGACTTAAACCTTCATCTTCTTACTAAATGTTGGAAATTTTTTAAAGTGTTTGTTTGTGTGTGTTTTGGACGTGGCAACAAGAGGAGATAAAAGAAAACCATTTTTTTGTGTGTGAAATAAAAATGAGGATATGTGTGTTATTTTTGAAAGTTATAGGTGTACCATTCCTAGACAACCAAGCTAAAAACATGCCTTGATGTTTCTTGTGGGGTTCGACCGGTGGGGGGTATCCAAAAGGGGTTTGGGGACTTCTTTTCGTGTCAGTTTCACTTAAATCTTGATTTGCGTCAACTTAAAATGTTATCCAGGTTTTCCTAGTATTTTTAATCAACTCAAAAATACTTTTCCACCAATTTACACTATTCACATGACTTACTTTCCCATTTAAGCTTTCCAAAAACTCATTTGAACATTAATGGACGTGTCGAAACTCGTTTTTTGACATTTCTCACAATTCACTGGTCAAACCACTCAGAACATAAATAACATAATAATACCCTCTAAAAAGGATTATTATACACAATAAACTATGAAATACCTTAAATCTCATAAGTTCATCATCGTCAACACGGTACATATTCTAATAAAACTGACAACCTTCAAATAGTTAAAAGAATAATATTAGAATATTCAAAACACAAAAAGGGAAAGGTTACATTATACCCCCCTTAAAAAGAATTTTGCCCCCAAAATTCACCTACTATCAGTACTAAACAGATGCGGTTACTTAAGCTTCATTTGATCTTCATGCTCCCATGTGAATTCAGGTCCATGTTTCGAATTTCACCGAACCTTGACGATGGCAATTCTACTCCGCTTCAACTTCTTGAACTCTCGTTCTAAGATTTTCACAAGCTCTTCCATAAAATTCAACTTAGCATCAACTTGGATCTCATGGCACTTACAGTGTTAGATCATCCAAACACTTTTTAGGGTTCGACACGTGGAACGTGTCATGAACACCATTCATTTCCTCAGGTAATCTAAGTCTATAGGCTACAAGACCTACCTTCTCAACGATCTTGAAAGGTCCAACAAATCTAGGTACTAGTTTCCCCTTCTTCCCAAATCGTAGAAAACCTTTCCAAGGTGATACTTTGAGCAAGACATAGTCACCGACACTGAACTCTAGAGGCTTCCTCCTCTTATCGGTATAACTTTTCTGGCGATCACGTGCAACCTTAAGTCTATCATTAATCTACGAGATCTTCTCAGTGGTCTCTTGCACTAACTCAGGTCCTATCAGCTGACCCTCTCCAACCTCTGCCCACATAATCGGGGAACGACACTTTGTACCATACAAAGCCTCAAACGACGCACATCTCATACTAGAATGATAACTATTGTTATTCAAAAACTCCACTAATGGAAGATGAACTTCCCTCGAACTCTAAGATGCATGCCCTAAACATGTCCTTCCAAGTCTGAATGGTACGCTCACTCTGACCATCGGTCTAACGGTGATAAGCCATACTCATGTCTAAACGGGTTCCTAATACCTCTTGCATTGACTGCTAAAACCTCGATGTGAAATGACTATCACGATCCGATATGATCGAGATGGGCATAGCATGTTTAGCAACAATCTCATTCTGGTACAACCTAGCCAATCTATACATCTTATAATCCTCACGCATAGGTAGAAAATGACCAGACTTGGTTAATCGGTCCACAATGACCCAAATTGTACCATGCCCACTACTAGTCCTTGGTAACTTAGTCACAAAATCTATTGCTATCCCCTCCCATTTCCTTTTGGGAATCTCAAGTTGCTGCAGTAAGCCTGACGGCCTTTGATGTTCAGCCTTAACCTTCAAACAGGTCAAACACCTACTAACATACACCGCTATATCTTTCTTCATTCCTGACCACCAATACCTATCTCTAAGGTCATAATACATCTTATCAGCTCCTGGGTGTATGGAGTACCTCAACTTATAGGCTTCATCTATTATCAGGGTTCTCACATCACCCTTCAAAGGAACCCATACTCGATCTAGGTAGTACAACGCTCCATCACTCTTATGCTCTATCATCTTATCTAGTCCTCTCTGTAATCTTGCAGACTTATCAGATGCCTCCCTCTGAGCCGCTAGTATCTTATCCTTGATACTCGACCGAAGGGTTATATTCATAGCTCAAACTCTCTTAGGTTTCACCCTCTCCTTCTTACTTAGTGCATCGGCTACTACATCCGCCTTACCAGGATGGTAGCGAATTTCGCAGTCATAATCACTAAACAGTTCTATCCAATAACGTTGTCGCATGTTCAGTTCCTTCTCAATAAAGATATGCTAGAGACTTTTATGATCAGTATATATGACACTCTTTGTCCTATACAGATAATGTCTCCAAATCTTAAGTGCAAACGCAACTGCACCCAACTCCAAATAATGGGTGGTGTAATTCTTCTCATGAATTTTCAACTGCATAGATGCATAAGCTATCACTTTACCTCTTTGCATCAACACACAACCTAGTCCTAACCCAGATGCATCATAATATACCACAAAATCTTCCGGTTGATCAGGGAGAGCTAGAACAGATGCATTACATAACTTATCCTTCGAGGTTTAAAATGCATTCTCCTGCTCCTCACCCCAATTAAAGGTCTTACTTTTCTAAGTCAAGACAGTAAGCGGCTTAGCTATTTTAGAAAAGTTCTCAATGAATCTACGGTAATACCCTGCCAATCCTAAGAATGAATGAACTTCATACGGAGTTCTAAGGGTTTCCCAATTCCTTACAGCTTCAAACTTACTAGGGTCTACATGAATACCACCTCCATTAATCACATGTCCAAGAAACTATACTTCTTGCAACTAGAATTTGCACTTGGAAAACTTAGCATACAGTGTTGGATCCCACTCTAGATAGATCTTTATTGCCTGTTAAGGGTGGTGATTAACCTATGTAATCACAAGCTAATCACAAGAGAGACTCTTGCTTTGAAAAGCTAATGCCTACGCGGAATATAGACACAACTAATAAGAAGAACATGACTAATAAAAACTAAAAGATCCTTCTATGGATTTCTATTAATGAATAAGTAAAATAGAATTGTGTTTTCTGAGATTACTTACAATTCCCTAACCCGTGGATTTTTATAGAGGTGAAACCCTAAACGACATTTACTCAAAACTCGTGAGATTAATATGCATGAATATCTTCCTTATTTAGCTCATGCCCTCCCCTCAACTCTAACTTTCTAAAATCTTATCCTATGGAATAACTATTTTGGATCTATCTACCAGGACTAAGTATTCTAACAGTAGAACTAAACTTAGGCCTACCAGGACAAACAAATGATAATAACCTTACCAAGCAAGAACTACATACCTTCCATAGAAAACTACTCCTCACCAGTTATGAACAACAATACCTACTAGTAGAAACTAAGTGTTATAAATATTTCCTAACAATCCTCCCCCTAAACCTGGAATTTGAACTATTTAATTTTCTAGTTTCTAGATAGATCTTTAGTCTTGAACCTTGAGGATTGAAATATGAACTTTACAGCAACATCCAATCTGCTTGAGTCTTGACTTGAACACATGAAACATCTGCACATATATGTATTCCTGCATACAAACACCTTTAAGAGACTAATGATGATGAGTATTGAACATTGAGCAGATCTTGTGTCAAGCAGATTGGTCTTCATAGCCTTGGAAACGAACATCAAAAGTCTTGTTGAACTTGAATAGCAAAAGGCAGCAACGTTGAAGAAGCAGCAGGAAAACTTGAACCAGCAACAGACTTTGGAACCACCTCAGCTACATGAGTAGATTTGATAAGCCTTTACCAAGTAGCTACTCACTCTTGGGCTAGCTAATTCTTTGGTGGAATCAAGACATCATCCTGGTGAATTAGTAACCAGTCCAAACACTTAGAACAAGACTCAATGGTGAATTGGAATACCCCCAAATGAATTTTGGCAAATCAATCAAAGCCATAAACGATTTTATATGTCCCTATAGCTCTGTAGTCCCGTTGCTCAGGACATAGCCAACTCTTTGTGTGATTACAAGGTGAGTTGATACCCTACAATTTTTTTTAGCAAATTGTCAGCTATCAACTAGATATTATAAGTCATTACAAAAGCCGTTTGCGTTTGGACTAAGCCAATCCTTGATCCAAATAAGGGCATTTATCCAAGGTGAATTGATAACCATATTCAAAAACTCTCATCAAATGAAGCATGGTAAGTATAAAGACCCTATAGTTTTGAGCAATACAAATTAAAGCTATCAAAAACGGTTGAGATTCAAACAATCCAGAGCGCGTACCCTCATGGTGAAAACTATCTTCTTGTCTGAGAGACATGGTGAGTTTAACGACCATTTGTTGTGTGGGTGGTTAACCAACACCCAAACCCTGAAATAGTTACTTATGACCTTGTTCCTGAAAACAAAGAACAACTTTGCACACCAAAGACTTAAACTATTTACCAAAGCATGTCAGTTGCCAAATCCATTTATCAAAACACTTGTTACTAAAACAAAAAGTGAAAACCATTGAAGACAAACTACACAAAATAGAGTTATATATCAAAATACAGTTTGGACACAAAAAAAGCACAAGTTAGAATATATACGATAGAGTTACAGAGTACCATAATCAAACAGGAGAAACTTAGGTAGCAACAATTTGATTCTTGATGAACCGAATCAATTGCTCAGCAGTAGTCAGGTCATTGCCCACAACATCCTTGTCAATCTCCAACTTGTGCTTTAGCATCCTTTCCATGAGCGTCACTGAGAGAGGATAAGATACATCTGCAAACATGTACAACAACTCTCCAGAAACAGTTTCCAAGACATGAACATTGGAAAGAGTATACAACCTCCAACTTCTAATCTGCCAAAGAGATTGATGATTCCAAACGAAAGAACCCTTACCACCTTCTTGAGAATCTATCAACACCTAAAGATCACCAATCCACCCTCTTAAACCATTAGTCTGCAAAAGGTGAGGCTAATACACACAAAACATATACAATAAAATGGAAAGGAAATTAACTATCAGAATGAACGAATTACAGACAAGCAAGAGGAACTAAAACTACCAGTAGAAAAAGTTAAAACTACCAGGAGAAAAATACAACTACTAGGAGAAACATAGTGTAGCAAGAAAAACTAAGTGGTAAAAAAATAATTTAGAAACCAACTTTTTAGAAAATTTTACAACAACTGTTCTCCCCTTAGACTCAAATCCTCCCCTCAATCATAGTATCTATGGATTGAGCATCCCAATGTTAACCACAAGATGAGTAAACCTGACCACAACAATTAGCAGCAACAACATACTCAGCTTCAGTGGAAGAGGTAGCCACAATTGTTTGCTTCTTGCATTGCTATGAGATCAACCTCCTACCCAAAAACTGACATCCACTAGTTGTGGATTTCCTATCCTTATTTGCCCCAGCATAATTTCAAGCACAAAAGGTGACTCTTTAGGGTACCATAAGCCCAACTTAGGTTGGCCTTTAAGATACTTGAAAATCTTCTCCACTGCTTCTAAATTTGAAATAGTAGGAGTGACTTGATTCCATGAACAAGCACTGACTGCAAACATTATATCAGGCCTTAAAGCTGTCAAGTACATTAGTGAACCTATCATGGATCTGTACAAATGTACATTGACAGGACTATCAGGAGCATTCTTGGACTTAGGCTTTGGAGCTTCATAGGGTGTAGTTGCAGTCCTGACACTCTCCAAATCAAACTTCTTCAGGATCTCTTGCACATACTTATCTTGGCTGATAAACATTCCATCAGGTCTTTGCTGAACATGTAATCCTTCATCTTCAGCATCAGTATAAGAATTTTCCTACAATATACAACATGGGAAAAGTTAGTATCTAAGGGGGACCCAAGCCATTTATGACTTGGGTATGCCTTGTGGATCTAAAAAGGTTGTCCATGAATATGTATGAGATCCATTGTTGTTCTTGGGTACCCAGTATAAACCTTTTCTATGAGTTTTCCAAGAATAACCTACTGAGGGCTTAACAATAGTTGCCAATCTCACCCCACCATATTGCATATGATTATAGTACACTTGAGGTACATATAGTGTATAAGTCTGAAAATAAGAACTTGTAGGTCTATTTAAATGTGACATAGGACTAGCAGTACTTTTCCAACAACCAGAAGTTACTGATGGAGAATATACTCTATCAGTAGGAACTGGAAAAGGCCTATTTTGCCTACCAGTAGGAACTGGTGCATGCAACTTTGGCTTACCAGTAGGAACTGGTTATGGACTAGTAGAAGGAATGTTTACTTTGCCAGTCCTAAGAAGTACAGCTTGTGGGACAAACTGATTTTGATGATTAACATTATTCCTACTATGTATAGGTCCCACCCCATTACAACAGTCTTATTAGCCATTTGTTTCTCATAAAAATCACAATCCTTAATAAGATGAGTACTACTACTACATACAAAACATAACTTAGAAACAGATAAAGCATTTTTCCTAAAATGACCTGCCTTTTTATTAAAATAACCATTCTTATTACAAGAAGTCCTAGAAGTGTTTTCATTCTTATCAGAACTATTACAATAGAAACTAAGTAAATCCTAAACAATAATGGGTTCTTGGATAGGTGTCCCAACATTGGACTTAATCTCAGCTTCACTCTTAGATGTGGATACACTGGAAGTTGATGCACAGGAGGTAGAATCATTTGACTTGGGCTCTGAAGATGAAGATTTGACACAAGAATCACTATTATGGCAAAGTCATTTGGGTTTGACCTCATGAAGATTATCACTGTTATTCACAAGAGACAAAGTCATTAGCCACAGAATTAGAGTCACCAAGTATGAGGACTTGAACCATAAGACATTTGTGATTCATCTAAGTCAGTGTGATCTGATAGAGGAGTGTAGTCTCCAGAAAGAGGTGGAGGCACAACTTTCATACTATCAGCTTTGGCAAACCTAATGAAAAGAGGCTACTAACCTTCCACTTCTTCAGAGTTAGGTGGTAAATACACTAAATGCAAGTCATCCCATCCTAACTCTTTTTCACTTATATAGTTATTATATCCCAAAACCTACTTTTGTTCTAACAGACATGGAGCTATCAATTAACCTGTACAAGTTTTTGGAAGAGGTTGTCCATTTTTCAATTAGTACTAAGTGATTATCCAAGTTCTGTCGTAATTCTTTCTTAGTAGTCCAGCAGTACAATTAATTCTTTCAAATGTTTTAGCAGATAGTTGTAATTTTCTAGTTAATATGACAACACCCTAATATCTTGTCTCCAATGTCACGTGATTTTTATTAAAGAACTTCTTGTTTTATCCAAAGTTTTAAGTGAGTTCTTATAACATGAACTTGTATAAAATATTCACTATTTGGTTCATTAAGTTCATTATACTAGCTTAATAAGATCAATAAAATTATTGTCACACCAAAAGGCAGTTATGTACCTTAGTAGAACACCTATGAGAGCAATTCCCAGCCATCACCTGCAGGTAATATGCTTCCTTTGTAATCAGCTCAGATGATCAGTTAATATCTAAGCAGCACTTCTTCAATTGCATCCCAGATCAGTGAGACCAGTCCTTAGAGTTTGATGACCGTGTAAAAGGTAGACGAATAATAAGCTTGGACAATCTGCATAGACATCTATTTCTAGCACAGTTGGTACGACAACAAATGCAGAATGGCTGACCTGCAGATTGGCTTGAGGAAAAAGTAGAGTATCCTTTGATATCTACCTCAAGAGTCTTTAACTTGTAGTACAGATCATCAAAAGAAAGAAGTTCAAGTCAACCTTTGGTTTTCAAGGTTAAAGCTACCTGAGACCAAGATGAAGGCTGAGCTCTTAAAAACTTGATATTAATATCTTCATCCTCAGGCTGGCCTTGAGTTGGTTATCACCTTAAGAAACTATCTCATCTGTCATATACCCTTTGTGCAGAATCCCTCTAGCTTCACTATATTCATGAACTGCTAAAAAATCTTTCTTCAGCAAGACCTTTCTTATCTTCATGATTCGCATTTCCACCAAACCTAGATTATGACTAATGCGATAAAATTGCATTCCAAATATCCTGTGCATCATCCATATAATGAAATCAACCACATGATCCTCAGGAATAGACCGAAGCAAGGTAGTACATGCCTTTGATTCCGCTGAAACACATGGTTCATCGCAGTCGTTGGGGGGAAGATAAATGACCTTCAAATCACGATCTCTTCCAGTCCTTTTCAAGCTGGTTGCCATTTTGAATCACCTTCCAGATATTTCATATCAATGTTTGTGATCCAATATTTCGCATCTTTATAAGCCCAGACCTCATACTCATGCTTCTTACAAATAAGGAAACTTTGCATTGTTGTTTAGACAGTGGAAATGATTTGAGGTTTAATGTTTTGTAATGTTAGGAAATGGTGGCTTCAACTATGAAACAATAGCATCATCGCTTCATTGTACAAATCCTTCCATTTTAAAAGGTTTAGATAGGTGTTTGGTTTGTGAAGGTTTTATAAGGAATCTTATGATCTAGGCAAATATTCTTCTTATGAATAGACACACAACAAGCCTCTGATACCTACTTGTAGGAATCCCGAATCTAATAGATCTTTACAGCTGTTAAGTTGAGATAGCTTATGTAATCACAAGCTAAACACAAATAGACTCTTGCTTTGAAAAGGCAATGCTACACGGAATATAGACACAGCTAATAAGAAGAACAGGACTAATAAAAACTAAAATGATCCTTCTATGGATTTCTATTAATGAATAAGTAGAATAGAATTGTGTTTTCTGAGATTACTTACAATTCCCTAACCCGTGGGTTTTTATAGAGGTGAAACCCTAAACGGCATTTACTCAAAACGCGTGAGATTGATATGCATGAATATCTTCCTTATTTAGCTCATGCATATCCTCATCTCTAACTAACTAAAATCTTATCCTGGAATAACTATTTGACTCTACCAGGACTAAGTATTCTACCAGTAGGAACTAAACTTAGCCTACCAGGACTAACTATGATAATAACCTTACCAGCAGGAACTACATACCTGCCAGTAGGAACTACTACTCTACCAGTAGGAACTACATACCTACTAGTAGAAACTAAGTATTACAAATATTCCTAACATATAGTTTCTCCTCCTTGAGTAATTCTAAGACTAACCTTTGGTGCACTTCATGCTCTTTCGGGTCTTAGAGTAAATCAAGATATCATCAATGAACACTATCACAAACTTGTCTAGATACAGCCTACATAATCGGTTCATTAGATCCATAAATACTGCTGGTGCATTAGTCAAACCAAAGGGCATTATAGTTAACTCAAAATTTCATAACGAGTTCTAAACGCAGTCTTTGGAATGTCATCCTCATGCATTCTTAGTTGATGGTATCCGGACCTAAGGTCTATCTTAGAGAAGTACTGTCATCCTTGAAGTTGGTCAAATAAGTCGTCAATCCTTGGGAGTGGATAACGATTCTTGACGGTCAACTTGTTCAACTCTCTATAATCAATACACATCCTAAAGGAACCATCCTTTTTCTTAACAAACAATATCGGTGCTCCCCAAGGTGATGAGCTTGGTCGAATGAAACCTTTGTCCTGGAGTTCCTTGAGTTGACCCAACAACTCCTCCAATTCAGAAGGTGCCAAACGATAGAGAGACTTTGCAACCGGCATTGCTCCAGGGACTAACTCAATCCAAAACTCGATTTCCCGAACATGCGGCAATCCAGATAGATCATCCGGGAATACCTTGGGAAAATCTCTCACTACCATGATCTCTTCTTGTTTCTTCTCTTTAGCCTTATCACTCATTAACTGTCTCATCTTCTCTTCTGGTTTTTCTCCTAGTACTCTAAGCACCTTGCCATCTAGTAGTGGTATCCTCACTACTTTCTCATGATAAATTATCTCAGCCTTATGGTCAGACAACCAATCCATTCTTATGATCACATCAAAACTCCCGCTTCCAAAGGGTATCAAGTAAATATCAAACACATGATCATCTATTTCTAGTTTGCAACCCTTAATGACCTTATCAATTTCTACTAGCTGCCCGCTAGCTATCTCAATCTCATAACTGAAACCTAAATCACTGGGCTCTATGTCTAACAGAGGTATAAATGTAGTGGAAACAAAACTATAGTCGGCACCAGAGTCAAATAAAGTTGTGGCATAATGATCGTTTAGAGTAAACGTACCCGTCATGATGCTCGGGTCCTGGTGAGTCTCCTTTGCTCCTAACATGAATGCCCTTCCTCTTGCCTAGTTCCATTGGTTTCCATGACCCTGACCCCCATTGTTAGCTAAAGCTTGGTTTGAACTGTTCCCTCCCAGCCCTTGTGCTCAATTAAACCTAAGATAGGCTGACTTTATATGATCGGTACTACCACACTTGTAACAGGCCCTAGTAGTTGGGTTTCTAGCATTGATGGGGTTCACATTCCTAGGCACCACTCTACAATCCTTAGCAAAATGTCCTGAGCGGTTCCAGTTGAAACAAGTACGACAAGGTGTCTCAGGTGGATGGTAAGTATTACAGGTGGTACACTTGGCTACCGTACCCGTGTTCTCTCTCTCGATAGGTTTGGTGGTTGTAGCAAAGGCATTTCCAGTCCTAGTCATTTTGTTTTCATCTTTCACATTCCTATCCTTGCTAGGTTCTCCTCTATTTCCTCTCTTCTCATGGTTCTTTTTGATGGATCCATTCCTAAGGGCTTCATCAGTCAATGTGCCAGCTATCTGCACAGCCTTTTGGATGGTCTTTAGCTCCGTTGCTGCCACTATTCCTCAAATTTATAGAGCAAGGCCATAGGTGTACCTCCCAATTTTTTTGTTTTCCGGGGTTACTAAATGGGGAACTAGCCTATCTAACTCATGAAATCTATCAGTATATGCAGCATGGACAGCCCCGACCATGGCGTGATTCCACAGCTCAGTTTCTAACTTTTACATCTCATTACGTGGACATAACTCATCTCCCATTAATACCTTAAAGATATCCCATGCCATACTAAAAGCTATCTCTCGGCTACATGTATGAATCTAAGAATTCCACCACGTTAAAGCCTTAGCAACAAATGAACCAACAATGTACTTCACTTTTTGGTCATCTCCACATCCACTCATATCCTGAACTGATTCCATTTTCTCTATCCATCAGGTATACACTATAGCACCTCCTTTACCATACTCCTTAGGGTTACAAGCTAAGAACTCCTTATAGGTACAACCCCTATGGTCGTTGTTCTCAATGACATTCCTAACATCGCCCCAGATGTTTCCATTGATGGCATCACCGTTTTGATTCCTATCATCCCCCTATTCCCTACCTTGACTTCCTACTTGAGCTAAAATAGTAGGTAGCAAGTTCTATAATTGCTGGGCTATAATTGTAGAGAAGTCAAGGACTCCATCCACACCCCCATTAACTTCAACACCTTGGTCATTTCCTTGACCCTCAGGTTCACCAGTTGGTTCAACATTCATCCTCCTAGGCTCTCTCACTCTTCTACCTCCTCTACCAACTCGTCCACCCGTTCCCCCTCCTCGTGGTGCAGCAGCAGGCCGGCCAACACTTCGGGTCATCACCCTTGGCGACATTATCCACACGAGGGAGAACATGGGCAATGTTAGGTAGGAGGGAAAGGTTACCATATATATAGGATAACTTAGTATACTATAATACTCATATTACGCTCCTAATGTGTCAACACCGATTTGTGTGAACTATAAACTAAATTCACGTGATTCATGATACGTTTATAATTACGTTGGCCACCGTATTTATACCCGTGTCCTTTCCTGGTTGTACTCAGTATTAGGCTCACCCATTTCAATGATTGACTTAACCTATAAGATATACTATATAACCACAGAAGCACGTATAAGCGGAACACCGCACACATAGATCCTATAATACAATTATATGAAGGTTCCTAGGTTATAGTCTAGGCCAAACTACCTAGTTATCTATAACCTTGGCTATGATTACCAATATGTCACACCACGACTTAGGCAAAAACACGGGCATGCGACAAAGAATGATCAATCATAAAACAAGATACAAGATAGAAAAAACTAAAATACATTAATAAGTGTCATGATGATTATTCATCTTAAGTACAGACTTGAGTGAGGTCCCAATCAAGAACACAACAAATAGTTGCTTACAACTCCAAATGCCCACACAGGGGTCCATACAAATCCTAGAACATTATCCTCAAGAAAACAAATCCATAACATACTTCAAAAAGCAAGACTTCTCAAACATGATCCATACAGGATACACTTAAAGTCTGCTATCTCACAACTCAACCTTAAAGATCATTCTCTTCACCTGAAAATGATACTCAAAAACGTCAACAATATTGTTGGTGAGCTCGTAGGTTTGATTTAAAACCTAGTTGTTGTGCAAATATTTTCAACAATGGACAATTGTGCAATATGACAGTGAATATATGCAAACAACCCATCACTTAGCATCCCCGCTAATCATGTACCATGACCTAGCATCCCCGCTAGTCATCAAACCAGCATATACCAATGCTCTTGGATTCGCAACTCTGAATGTCACTTACGCACCTAAGGGCCTATCAGCTGGAGCAATTACTTAGGGCAGGACCACCACAAGACATAGCAAATCCTTGCTAATCACATACATTGTTGTGCATCTCGATGCATGCAAGTACAATCAAACCACATAATATTCACATAACAATCATAAGCACATAAATTATCCCAAAAACAAAACCACATTTCGCATAGTTTAGAAAACAGTTCAAAACATATTTGAGTATCATTTTCCCCCAATGGAAAAGATTTAAAAAGTGGGGCTACGAGAACTCACCTCACGTAGCAAACTCAAAATCACACAAGCAAATGCAACGACGTTCGAACACGACCTAGTCCAATTAACGTTCCATTTAATCATTCATTTCCAAAACAGTTTTCAGGTTTGATGCATAGAGGTTAGACGCGTGTTGTACGGTTATCTTTAACGTTTTAGTGGTGTGATGGTTGATGACTTAACTTCAAACGATACCGTATCCCAACTCATATCTTAGTATAATATATTCATTCTGTTTAAGTAAAATATATAAGTAATCTAAGTAAATTCTTATAATAAATACTTATAAATATATTTCGATAAGTCCATTCGGTACACATAGTCACCATAAATATACCATTTATACTATTCGAATTGAAACGTTTATTTACGTTAAACATTTTAGAGAAGTTTCGAGAAAAATTATATTTTTTGTCTTTCAGTCGACTTATTAAAATAATAAAATAATAATATTTTATTATTAAATAAAAAAAATCATGTTTTAAGTAAAAATTCTAAGTATAGACTTTTTACGAAATTTTGACATGACCCGTATGTTTATACAACGTTTTCCAAGATTTTAAGCCTTAATTTCAACCACTTTTCACAATATTCACATTTTCCGACAAAAATCTCAAAATCACATTTCGCCATGCTTATTAAATCACCTTTCCCAAAACGACTTTCAATAACATTTTATAAGTTCATTTTGCTTTCCAAAAGTTCGTCAAAACTCATAAAACGACCAGTTTACGCTTATTGGGCCTTAAGGCCTAATAGTGGCCCATTAAGGTATTCGTAGTTATATAATGCGACTCAATCCCAAAACTAGAGCCCATTAGTAATTATAAGTCCAAAACAATAGTTAAAAATTAATCCGGACCTCAATAAGCACTCAATAAGCCAAGTTTATTGAGGCTTATTAGGCCGTGAGCCCAATAGCTCCAAAACCAAATTCATAAGCTTAAAAATAAGCTATAAGCTATAAAAGTAATCAACGAATACACGAAATACAAGGTAAATAACTAAAAATACATATACTTTCTTCCTTGTGGTCTTCGAACCACAATAAGCCGAAAAGTGCTTATAAATAAGCTAAATAAGCTATTATTCAAAATAAGCTAATTAGCAACAAATGTTTTTCAACCACCACGACCACGAAATAAGCTATAAGCTATAAAAGTAACCCACGAATACACGAAATACAAGGTAAATAACTAAAAATACATATACTTTCTTCCTTGTGGTTTTCGAACCACAATAAGCACAAAATAAGCCGAAAAGTGCTTATAAATAAGCTAAATAAGCTATTATTCAAACTAATCTAATTAGCAACAAATGTTTTTCAACCATCATGACCACGATGTAAAAACAACAATTCCTTTTGTATCTTTCCTTGAGTTTGACGCAAAACAAACACCCCATTTTATTTATTTTGTTTTCAAGTTTCGATTTTTACGACGATCAACTTGTACAACTAACATCTATGCATCATAAGGTATTCAAAAGTACAAAAATATTTGAGATAAGGTGACTTACAAAAATCGTTACTTTTGAACAAGATCGACACGAACCAAACAACCCAAACATTGTTTAAATGTTAACCCGCGTACTATAATCAACCCAAGACTTAAACCTTCATCTTCTTACTCGAAGTTGGAAAATTTTTTAAGTGTTTGTGTATGTGTTTCGGACGTAACAACAAGTGGAGAGAAAAGAAAACCAATTTTTTTATGTGTGAAATAAAAATGAGGATATGTGTGTTATTTTTGAAAGTTATAGGTGTACCATTGCTAGACAACCAAGCTAAAAACATGCCTTGATGTTTCTTGTGGGGTTGCACCGGTAGAGGGTATCCAAGAGGGGTTCGAGGACTTCTTTTCATGTCGGTTTCACTTAAATCTTGATTTCCGTCAACTTAAATTGTTATCCGGGTTTTCCTAGTATTTTTAATCAACTCAAAAATACTTTTCCACCAATTTACACTATTCACACGACTCACTTTCCCATTTAAACTTTCCAAAAACTTATTTGAACATTAACGGACGTGTCTGGACTTGTTTTTTTTGGCATTTTTCATAATTCACGGGTCAAACCACCCGGAACATAAATAACATAATAATACCCTCTAAAAAGGATTATTATACACAATAAACCATAAAATACCTCAAATCTCATAAGTTCACCACCGTCAACACGGTACATATTCTAATAAAACTAACAACCGTCAAATAGTTAAAGGACTAATATTAGAATATTCAAAACACAAAAAGGGCAAGGGTTACAAAAACTATTATGCTTCCTGTAGATTTAGGATTTATAGAATTAAGTGTGTTTGGAATTTTTTTAGAAACCCCAATTTAATTTCAGAAATTTCACACATTAGGAACATCATAAAAACATTTTAATGCATTGTTAATACATTCCAAAAATGTTTTTGCACTCATGCATAACGATCTCATGACCATCGACCAAAATATATAGTCAATATATATTTTCGACATGTTTGGATGAGCAAAATTAAACAAAGGAGTGTTTGTGTTAACTCATAGGTTTTTCATTTAGAGTCAAGTTAATTACCACTCCACATGTGTTGCATATAGACACACACAAGGCAAAAATACTGAAAACCTTAATGTCAAAGAAATACATATATACTAAGAGTTCCTCTTAATGTTGATTAGGTGAAAAAGATGCATAAATATGATGAGTAAATCCTTACAACAAAATTCCATACACACCATCTCGTTAAAATGACATCTTTAAAAATATCTAATCGACCAATCCATGAAGGTAGAATTGTTGATACAACATTCGACCCTAAGGTCAACTTAAGTGGAAATTTCTATCTAATCGACCAATGTAGGATTTCACTCCTTTCTATACTTAAGTGGAAATTTCTATCCAAAATTCATAATCGAATTTTATCAATCATTCAAACTTCTTTTAATTGATGATCTTTGGATCATATTCTTTAAAATAAATGGAAAAAGAACATGTGCATCTTTTAGAGACTTTGAAACATTACTCGATCTTCCTTTTGAAGGACTTTGTTTTTATAACAATGAATGGTCTCTTAAGTCTATTCTTCATCATAACTCTTCTCCAACCAAAGATCCTCTTTATACCAAACTAACTCATCCTAACTCAATAATCTACAATGTCACTAAGAAGCCTCTGAACGGCTTTAAGTTTGAATTTGATGATTCATGCAATCTCTTCAGTAAAGAGTTTTGTCATTATCTAAAAATGGCACATATCCTTATTCGCGAGAACATTATATGCACCGTTGATATTGACAAAGATCATTTGTCGGCTTGTGAAACCAATATGCTCTATTGCATAACCTCTTCCACTACATTCAATCTTTCTCACTTCATCATAAATCAAATAAATGATTTCAAGCAACGCCCTAATGGAATCTTGCTATACGATCTTTTGCTTTCAAATTTTTTTGACAAATTAACTAGGTACACTCCAAATGATGATAAATACATCTCTTACCCAACAAAAATGAATCCCCAATCTAATCTCTCAAATGAGAAAATTTCAGAAGATGTTCGGTGTGCCCATCATAATCATCATGTTTATATTAGATGTTGCACAAGAACCTAATGTAACACGATTACATGCTAGGACAAATTTGTCTGCTATATTTATAATCAAACTAGATATTATTATGGTATATCTTAATACGTGTATAACTATTCTTAACTATATCTTATGCTTCTTCTTGCTCAATGTGCCTTACCTTGATTCAATAATTGTCTTAGGCTAGCTTACCCATACCGCATTGTTATTTGTATTTAGCTAAATTGGATTTGCACATCCTTGAAAATGGATTGTTTGAAGCACCCCTCTCTCTAGGCCTTCCCTCTTTAATCTGCACACAAAATAGAAAAATAGAAAATACTAGGAAAATTCCGTAACCCTCAGAAAACGGTTCATCAAAACATTGGACGGCTCCTAAATCTATCTGGGACCGCCCAGTGTTTATAGGACCGCCCTCAGCAGGGTGAGGCAATTTTTACTATTTCCTCTCTTTCTGCAACTTTGAACCTCTCTATATTAGCCTTAGCTGGTCTTTCTCTGTTTAGACAAACACCTTTTGGAACCTTATTTAGCTAATTTCATTCTTTTCCTAAACTACATCATCTCCTCCATTATATAAACCACTCATCTTCTTCATTCTCCATCATCATCTTGTCTTCTTCACTTCTACCACTCCTTACTCCTCATGTCTACTTCAAACCCTCCTTCAAACTTCTCAAAAAAACCTAGAATCTCGGTAAGACAAGTTTAGAGAAGAACCACTTCTTCACTGCAATCACCACCTCAATCTCAAAATGTCTCACCACCACTTCCTTCAAGAGTTTCTAATTCTCAACCTTTACCACCACCTTCTCAAAATCCACTTAGGGATCAAATGGTGACTCAACTCCATCACATATCCTATCTACTTGAAACCAACCTCCAAAATGCAACAAATGTATACTCTCAAGCACCACCATTATCCCAATCTCTATCACCACCTTTGATTCATCCCGCTACTCTTGACCAAGTCAACTTTCACTCGGGTTTTTGTCATTGTTGCATGTACACCCGAAACAAATTTCATTCATTGAGAGATAAGCTTAACTTCATCCAATTCCTTCTCACTCGTCCCCTTGCTCGAGTTCATGCTTCACTAAGCAATGCTTTACCAACCTCTCCTCTATCCCCTCGTCAAATTTAAACATTCTTATATGTTTAGTTTCCCTAAATAAATGACCATTCATCTTTTACTTACGGCATCTCCTTGACATCAAGAATATATCAACTAGTCTAGTTCTAGTTTAGGATGTCTCTTTATGTTATGCTTCTATGATTAGTTTCTAGTCTTGTAATATTCATACCTTGAAAGTATGAATTTATTTTATATTATGAATGAATGGTTTTATCCTAATTTATTAGTATGATGGTTGATTTGAATGCTTATTTATGTTGGCTACTTCTATTATTTTTGGCCATCTTTATCTATTTGTCATGATACAGCTACAAGTTGGACATCTATATATTGCACTCGTTCTTCTAACTCGTTTTTGCAGCAAATTACCATAGCTCGATCCCTTGGTGCCCTAAGCGAGGGGGATTATACATCAAGGGGGAGCTTTAGCATCGTCAACTTCTTTCTCTTCTCTACTCGACGACTAACCTTTTTGATTTGACAAAAATGGGGTGAAATGGATTAAAACTCATTAATAACTTGTAATTTTTTTTAAATCTAAAATGAGTTTATATTTTGTCATCATTAAAAAGGGGAGATTGTTAATACAAATAATGTCTGAAAACGTTATTTATATTTTTCGACTCTTCTACGTTTTGAAGATGACAAAATGTAAAAACATTCTACGATAAAAATAAACGTATACACGTTATTAGTCGTAAACTTCTATTTCGACGCAAATCACTTAAGATATGCATAAACAAATCATTAAACATGATTAGTGGTTGAAGTAAATCTTTTTGTCTTAAACATTACATTTTTATAAATGTAATATAACATTTTTACAAAAGTAAAAATATACAAAATGTTTTATTAATTAAAGAAATGTTTTAATTGATAATAAAAATTCAAAATCTGATTTTCCTCCCCAAACAGATAATTTTGAATCAGATAACAACTTTCTTACAAAAAGACAAAAAATGAGCGTCTACCTTGGGGGGGGGGGTGATAGGTAGAACGGCCCCAAGATATATCTGAGACCATCAGGACTGCCCCCAGGGGACGTTATCTTTCCTTGCCTATAAATACTGCAATATTCCCTGGCAGTTGGAAGACCTCTTTGCACATAGTTTTCAGATTTCTTTCTCTCTCTTAAACCTCATACCTCTCTCTAAAATCTTTGATCACTAACTTGATTAATATTATTTCAAGTGATCCAATCTTCTCCTCCTCCTTCTTCTATCAAGTGCAAGAGAAGAACACTCATATTCGCCAAGAAACGAAGTGTTATAGATTAGTGATCTTCTTCTATCTTCTACTAAGATTCAACCTCTATTGTTTTGTTATTGTGTAGTTGTGTAGATCCGGATAGTGTATAAATCCAGAAGTGTTGATTGTGTGTTGGTTAGTATTTTAGGCCATAAAATACATTAGTGAAGGTGTAGATTGGTTTTAGCTAAGATTAGGACTCGATATTTAGCTTAGTGTCGGAAATTGGGATAAGCGACATGTAATGGTTTTCTCCGCCTAAGGGAGCTTGTTGACATAGTGAAATCTCGAGTCGGATACTCGGGGAGTGGAGTAGGGCGAAGAAGAGCTTTGTAGCCGAACCATTATAATTCTCGGTGTTGTGGTTTGATTGTTCTATCTCTTATCTCTTTACCTTCATTCTATACCTTATTGTTTATATTTATATAGTGATTGTATCGTTTGTAATTAGATATATTGAGGTTGTGAATATTGTTGATTTTTTTTTGAACGGCAGAATATATAAAAACAAAACTAGCAAGGAGCTAGAGAAATACAAAGACAATGATATAAGATATTTCATCCATGAGATCCAATCAATATTATTTTTACATCTATTAGAACACCAAGTGAAAGATAATAAAACAATTTCATCAAAGAGAAGATCCAAACGCGACCGAGAATTTCCAAAAAGCACCTGGATGCGAAATTTTCAAATCACCCACCACATAACATAGAAGACGCCTTCCAAAACATCCTTAACAACTTTAGGAATCCGAATAGACTTAAACCAAGTAATCCACTCTTCATAAGAAGAAAATTCAGGAATATCAAAATCCCACCAACGAGCAACTTTACACCAAAGAAGCCGAGCCATAGAGCACGAGAAGAAAAGATGCGAGCAAGATTCACCAGCTAAACTACAATTATGGCAAACAATAGAAGGGATATCGATCCCACGGAGAGATAGATTTAATCTCGTGGGGAGTGTATCCAAACAAACTTTTCAAGCGAAAATATTAATTTTTATCAGCACAACCTTCGCCCATCTAGTAGGAGAACCAACCGTAGGTAAAAGTAAATCATTAATGTACGTACGAGCCGAACTAACTGAGTACTCACCAGAAGGATCGAGTAACCACACCCATCTATCATTTGTGTTGGAGAGAATAACTGAATCAACGAGCTCAACAAGCTGAATGAATTGATCTTCTTCCACACCACCACGAGGAGCTCTACGAAAAGAAGCAATAAGAGTGGCCTCACTAATCTTTTCCGCAACTGTGATATGTTTCCTGTTCTCCAGTGCATACAACCGAGGGTAGGATTGGCTAAGAGGGATATCGTTTATCCAAGAATCTTCCCAAAAAGAGGTATGAACACCGTTGCCCACTTTCTTCTTCAAATGCGCAAGTAAATTGATACCTTGAGAGGACAAAGAACTGAGCTCTCTAATAATGCAATTCCAAGGAGACGATCGCAAGACAGAACCTGTACACTCAAAAGACACACGCTTGCCATACAACGCAGAGAAAAACCGAGACCAAAGAGACGTACCTTGGGAGATAAATCTCCACACCCATTTAAACAAGAGAGATCTATTCAAGGCAAAAAAGCTAAAGACTCCAAGCCCTCCTTTTTTTTGAAGCCAAAATTTTATTCAAACAAATCATAGAGATCTTTCTCTCATTCTTATATACACTTCCACATACAATTCAATCTCTTCTTCCCTATTTCATACATTTACGACATGGATCCTGCCTTTGATGACGATAAATCAAGAGATCAAATGTAATTTTTTAATGTATTTTACTTTTATTTTTATCAAAATGTCGTATTTTATTTTATGTATTCTAATTTTATTTTTAATTTAAAAAAATGTGTTTGTTACAAAAGAAAATGAAAAAAATAAAATTAGGACCCACATGCACCAATAATAGTTATAGTTGTAAGGAGTGTTTTAGTTATCGTGATGTTATTTGATGTGTGATGAGATGACAACCCAATAACAGTGTGCCTATATGCACCTAGCTCTCTTAGAGCATATGGTATAGTTTAGTGCCTTGGGTGGTGTCGTAGGAAAAGTGGTGTCATCTCAACACTTTTTTCTTATAACACGCGAACTTATCACTAAACACAAAACATCATCCCTCATAATTCTGGTGCCATAGAACGCTCTCTCGCCCACACATAACCCACTAAAACACAATTACAACACACAAAAAAATAAAAAATCTCAACGCGTGAGCTGATAGGTTCGACGCAAACGTCGACCATCCAAGGCCTAGTGTGGGTTTAGCGTCATAGGTGTGGCGTTGTGGTCGAGCCGAGCTCACTGTACCGTACGCTCTTAGAAACACATGTAAGCACGTCGGTGCATGCGTAAGATATGCATATTTACATTTTTTTTTCTTTTGAATAAAATCAAAATCTAGCGGTGCCACAATTATTTATGCTTAAGGTGCTGTTGACTTTATGTGAATTGGCCTTTGACATTTAGATACATATTATTTTATTTTTCAAGTATTCTTATTATTTACTCCATCCGTTCTAAAATAATAGCTCCCTCTTGACTTTTTAAGTTTTTTTCTTTCAACTTTAACCTTATATATTTTTGTTTGTGTTATATAATACTTGAAGTAAAATATACGAATAGATTCGTTTTTGAATTTATTTTCATTGTTGCAATTTTCATCAAGTGTTATATAACACAAACAAAAATATTTTCAGTTAAAGTTGATAAAGAAAGACATAAAAAGTCAATAGGGGACTATTATTTTGGGACGGAGGTAGTATTACTGTATAAATTACTTATGGTCAATAATAATGACAAGTGATATTCTTATTTATTATTATCTCCGTCTCAATATAAATGTTCAATTTGACTTTTAGAGTCAAACTCGTTCAACTTTAACTTTAATTATTTCTGTGTGCGTTATATAATAATTGATTCATAATATATGAATAAATTGTGTTTTAAATGTATTTTTCATTGGTATAATTTCATTAAGTATTATATAAGAAAAAAAATATATTTAAGGTCACAATTGAACAAGTTTGAGTCTGAAAAATCAAACTTGACACATATTTTAAGACGGAGGGATTTACGTATATTCAATCAATTTTTCATGCTCCATATAAACAAACTGCCCTGGTGCGTTAGTTTAAGCTAGCATGATATTCGTGTAGAGCGGTGATGTATAACATGTGATTAAAGTTTTCGTGATTAATATTTTTTTGGTTATATCTTATTAATATTACGTCCCAAAATTCTGAGGATGTAACTATGAAGATGATACTCGTGTCAGGGGGCTGCTGCTTTTCTGTAAGTATATATAGGTTGAAATTTAGTGGGAAATGTAGTCTTTAGGTAGAATGCAGTGGTGAATAAAGGTACATATTAGTTGTTGTATACGTAGTAGTTGTTTTGATCCCTGCATTTTCTTGTTGTCCTCATGGACTTGTATGTTTATGTTTGTTATTTGTTTCTTCTGCTTGTTTGTTTATCTTGGGGTTATTTAAATTCAACAAGTTGCAGTTTTGCTTATTAGGAGTGATGTGGTTGATATTACTAATATATTTCATTAAAAGAAGGAGGTACGGTGGCGCCGAAGGTGGTGCCAAGACCAACGGCGCCAGAAAACCAACGGCGCACCGTTACCTCGGTGGCGCCGTTCGTTCTCGCGCCGTCACCACCAGCCCAGGTTTTTTTTTTTTTTTAAATCTGATCGTTGGAGGGAAGGAATATAGCCGTTTTTTTTGAATTTATACCCCAAAAATCCTATAAATACCTCATTATTTTTCCATTTTTTCACGCACTCTTCCAATTTCATTTACATATCAATAAACACTCACTTTTCTTTCAAATATGTATCCAAACTATCCCGTCTTCGCAAACACTTT
>BQNB010056726.1:371-13582 GCA_026074375.1 Tanacetum coccineum
AGTTGCGCCGCTACCCCTGTTTAAATTGCAAAGCCAATACATTTAAAAACCACAACCGTGGATCTAGGTGTCATTACATTATTGTGCATAACCCGCCGAACTCGGCTGAGTAGCTCCACTGTCTCAGGTGCAAGGAAACCAAATGTATCAAACGCAAAAAGAATAAACAGGTGTTGATTTTCAATGAATACCTTCTCGTGTTTTCTCACTTTGCATGAGGCAGCTTTCAAAGAAACCTAACCCGATGTAGAACCCCGACTACTTAACCTCACGAGAGGAGAAACCCCGATAAAATCCACGCACGCATCTTTCCCTCCAACCCATCCAAAAGCGAAAACATCAGCCAGGCTAAGTGTGGATCTTCCATCCGACGGGTCAGTTAAAAAGTTCACATGTGCTTCATTCTTGGCTGAAATCCCGGCACACCTACATATGTCAAAAAGGACGTCCCTAACAATATCGTGTCGGTACTTGAATCCTAAGATCTCTTTACAATGAACTGCATGTTCCCCAAAGGAATCCAAACATGCCTTGCGACAAACAAGGCATATCGCATAAACCGAAAATAATGGAATCACGAGACGATACTTAAGAATAATGTGATATTCCATCGGTGACATATGTTGACCAATCTCGTCTGTGCAGATTGCTAGTAGAAAATCATGAGCATGTGGTGCGTGCAAACACTCAAAAACTGCTTTTTGTCTCATAGTCATGTCAAAGTGGACTTCCAATCCTTGACCATTTCAATAAAAAGGATATTCGCTAGTGTTTGTGGGGCTTTAGAGGGGGCGGTGTCCTTGTTAGTGAAATCGCTAAAATCAAAGCTTAGAATCTTATCACGAAGACATGACAAAGCAATCATCATCCATACCACATATGGCAATGTCACGTAAGATGTGGTCTTGTAGCACTCAAGATTGGGCCCTCGAGGCTACAAAAGCATAGGAGGAAACCATTTTGTCGAGTACAAACCCAAGCCACCAAATCGAAAGGGTAAAGAAGCAAGTCGCCACTATAAGTCTCCAAAGAATGGTCCACCATGAACCACTATATTCTCGATTAACCCACGCAAACCTTTGTCAAAAAACAAGGCCGCCTCCTCCTTGTGTACAGGTTCACAAGTCCTTAAACCAAAAAAGAGTTTGGCAATACCCATACATGATCGAAGCAAAAGGAGCTCACTCTACGGGTCATGTGACTGTGGAAGAAGACTCATCAAATCGACAGCATTCGTGGCTCTCCTCATAGCCAACCCACTAATAAAATATGTGTCTCTGCCAACACCTCCCCCTCATAAAGCTGGCCAATTAAACCGAGACTTAACAGTTATGGGTTAGGTTTTGATGACCATTTGGTCATGGTTATTCCAACTAGAATAGGTGTTTGAATCGCGACGTTGATTAAGATGTAACTGGTATAACACGTTCTTCTTCCCCTTAATTGTAATTCAACCATTCCGTTTAAAGTTCTTATATTCTCAATTCAAAGTACACTGCACGCGACCGGGTACACTGCTTGTTATTGTTGATATATATCTTAGGTGGTTCGCACTTTATAAATTCAAAACCTGATCTATTAAAAGAAAATACGCATCAAGATTTTTGGCGCCGCTGCCGGGGAGCTGTAACTAGGTTTTTGATTTGAGGTTTTTGTTTTCGTTTTTAGGTTTTAGTTTTTGGATTTCTAGTTTTTTTTCTTTTATTGTTCTTGGCTACTATGTCCCTTTGCTTGCATGTCTCAGGTTAGGATGGAGCCCGATATTGAATATATGACCTTAAATGAGTATTTGATGTACGAAGGAAGGCATAGGGATTTGTAGAGGAGTTACACCTCTAGGAAGAGAGTTGCTCTTAAGCAATAGAGTTTTTGTATATCTTGATTCTGATGAGGAGAATGAGGAGTATTGTTGGCTACTAGGAGTGGAAATGAGCTGAGTCGAGTCTGAGCCTGCCAGAGCTTGAGCTCGGCTCGTTTATATATATAAAGCACGAGCTCGTTTCGAGCCTCATATTTTGAGCTAGAGCTCGGCTCGTGAAAATTTTCACAAACTCGAGCTTGGCTTGGGTTAAGTGCCCATTGTGATTTCTTTTGCTTAATTATGTGCGATTATTCAATTGCTTACATCAGATTATCTTATCTTTGCATATGCAGGTGAGATGAACATGAGATGCATATATAAGACCTGTAGGAAGGTGAACACATTATTATTTTCTTTGGTGGTATATAGATGTAACAAAACATGCATTTCATAGCTTTTCATTAGCATGATACAATAAGGATGTATTGAAAATAGGATTATTATTCGAGTATACCTGACCCGAATAAGCCTTAAACGGTTTGGGTAATTCGGGTTTTGATCTTAGAGAATTTTACTGATGCTTAACCATAATAAGCTTCGGGTATGTCGGGTACGGGTGGTTTCGGGTACGAGTACTGTGGGTCGGGTTGTGTGGATATTCAAGCAAAAATATAAGTACCATTCTTTATGTTTCAAATTAATAGATATTGTTAACATAGTACCGAATTTCAGTTACTTGGCACACCAAAATAACATATATTAATCAAAGAACAAATAAGTGATCTTAGGCATTGATTTTATCTCCATCCAATGGCTAATATCAAACCATCCAAGCATATAAAAACCCTAAAAATCACCAACTACCCCTCATTTAATTATTTACTTTCTCTCTCTTAAAAAAACACACACCTCTGTGATTCTAGTATGTTGTAATGGTTTGTTATAAGAAAATTAGAATAGATTGAAACAAACAAGATTTGGTTTTCATTTAAGGAGGATCACATGTGATTATGGTGAATCGCATGTGATTCTGGTGAATCACATGCTATTCTGGTGCATCACATTTAATTCTAGTGTTCTCTTTTGTTTGTTATAGATTGAAAAAAATTAGCGTAGGTGAAATCACATATGATTCAGTTGTTATATTATCATAAATCTCATGTGATTCTGTTTTTTAATATACAGCTTGTATGAAAACACCAAGAGCAACTTTATATGAGTATAATGAAACACCTGGTGGATCCATATATTAGGAGCATCATTTAGAAAGAATTCCTATACCAGTTGAAAAGACGTACGTTGATACATTAGATGAAGCTATAGATATGTATACGAAATACACTGAAATGGTAGGGTTTGAAGTTAAAAAGTCAGGGCAAAGGAAAACAAAATCAGGAGTTGTAAAACATAAGTACATCATGTGTAACAAAGAGGTAATTCAAAAAGGTATTAATGTCGACACTCTAGATCCTCAACATAGTGATAAACAAAAAAGAAATACTATGAATCACATGTGATTCCCTCTCAATCACATGTGATTCAGACCTAATCACATGTGATTCATGGTTATAGAAGCATCACATTCTGATTCTATAATTTACTGATATATTATATAGGTACAACATCATGTTTGTTCCATTTACTGGCGCCGATAATCACAGAAAGTGTGTCACACTTGGTTCAGAAATGCTTTTACATGAGGATACAAAATTGTACACGTGGCTGCTAAAGGCATTCTAGACCGCTTTCTTAAAAGAACCAACCATGATTGTAACAGATCAAGACCACTTTCTGGTAGACGATAGTTTATTCTTGTTGAACAAAAATGGAGTGAAGTTGAGAGCTTTGGTAGAAAAGTTGAAAATAATCAAGACTGAAGTAAAGGTTGATGTGCCGAATCCTCCTTCGAGAAATACAGGAGATGTGATTGGTGATATTTTTTCATTATCAAAACCTAACCAAATTGATGTCCAAAATCTAACAAAGGCCAGAAACAAAGGAGAACATTTGAAAAAAGGATAACGTTCAAAGAGTGAAAGAGAAAAAGCACTTAAAGTTAAAGCGAAACCAATGCAGGTTTATGGATACTGTAACAAGAAGACTAACGAGCATACAAAAACAACTTGTCCAAAGAATCCAAAGGCAAGGAGAAAGAAGAAGGCGACATCAATTATTGATGTTTGAACAGTTTTTTGTTTATGAATTCTTTTTACTTGATGTTTGAATACTTTTGATGTTTAAATACTTTTTAGTTTATGAATTCTTTTTTACTTGATGTTTGAATACTTTTTATATTGACTTAGATGAGTTCTATGGGAGAACTCACCTTCTTTCTTAGATTACAAGTCAAGCAGAAAGAAGATGGAATTTTCATCAGTCAGGATAAATATGTTGCAGAGATCCTAAAGAAGTTTGATTTTATGAGTGTAAAGACTGCTAGTACTCTAATTGAAACCCAAAAGCCTTTGGTCAATGATGAAGAAGTTGATAATGTGGATGTACATCTTTCTAGATCCATGATAGATTCTTTAATGTATTTAACTGCTTTTAGACTTGATATTATGTTCGCAGTCTGTGCTTGTTTTAGGTTCCAGGTCACTCCAAAGACTTCACATCTTCATGCTGTGAAGAGGATCTTTAGGTATCTCAAAGGCAAACCAAAATTAGGTCTTTGGTATCCTAGAGTGTCAGCTTTTGACCTAGAAGCCTAATCAAATAGTGACTATGCTAGGGCGAATCTTGACAGGAAATCCACAACAGGAGGTTGTCAATTTCTTGGCAGGAGACTTATTTCATGGCAGTGCATGAAGCAGACAATTGTGGCTACTTCTACTATAGAGGCAGAATATGTTGCTGCTGCCAACTGCCGTGGGCAAGTATTATGGATTCCAAATCAAATGTTAGACTATGGGTTCAATTTTTTGAACACAAAGATTTACATTGATAATGAGAGCACAATATGCATTGTAAAGAATCCAGTGTTTCACTCCAAAACTAAGCATATTGAGATTAGGCACCATTTCATTAGAGATGCTTATGAGAAGAAACTTATTCAGGTGCGAAAGATTCATACTGATAATAATGTGGCTGATCTTTTAACCAAATCTTTTGATGTTAGCAGATTCAATTTCTTGATTGGTAACATTAGAATGCTTAACCTATAGCTGCATTACTTTAAGGGAGGCAAAAAGGTATAATTTGGAGTTGTTGTACAGTCTGTAAATGAATTTTTTTAGCAAGATGGGATTATGGATGATATGATGACTATTTGGGGTTCATTATGCTCTATGGTATGCGGATTGAGGGTAAAATTGGTAGCTAACAAGTTAGTGTTGCCAGAAAAAGTTAGTGCTGCTAGGCAAAGTTAGTGCTGCAAGGCAAAAGTTAGTGCTGCTAGGCAAAAGTTTGTGCTGCTTGTTACCGTTAGTACTGTTTCATAGCATAACGTATTTTCATTAATTAATTATATTCGTTGAGATATTTCCGCCGAGCAACTTGCTTATATGGGTCTATGAATTGCAAATACTTGATCTTTCCTTCTATAACACTCCTTCCTTAGGATAAAGGATCAAGCTTAATCAGTCGGTCATCTCAAACCTTATAGCAATCTCTATAAAATCTCAATTAACTTTACCAATCCCTTATATTCTGACAACCGAACAAATCCCATCACCTACTCATGGCTAATTTGATGTTTTTCGATCAACACAACATGGTCGCGTGTTTGGAAACGAGTGAATAGAATACAGAGTTTCATCATATAGTGGACTTCCTCTCTACATGTTCAATCAACTATGCTCTCACTGTAAGTCCCACTATTTATGCTTCTTACATTAAACATTTTTGGAATACTGCTACTTCCAAAACAGTCAGTTATGTGAAGCAAATACATGCCATAGTTGATGGCAAGGCAGTGGTAATATCATAATCATCAGTGAGGAATGGTGTTCTTTTTAATGATGAAGATGATATTACTTGCCTTACAAATGATTAAATTTTTAAAAATCTTACATTGATGGGGTATGAACAACTTTCAAAAAAACTTACTTTTCAAAAAGTTTCATTCTCTCCACAATGGAAATTCCTAATACATATCATCCTTTATTGCATAAGTTCGAAATCAACTGCATGGAATGAGTTTTCTACTAATTTGGCTTCTGCAGTTATATGTTTGGCAAAGGGTCAAAAATTTAATTTTTCTAAATTAATTTTTAATGGTATGCTGAGAAACTTGGATTCTAAAAAGTTTTTAATGTATCCAAGGTTTTTACAACTTTTTTTGAATATTCAACTTAAAGATTTACCAGAACCTATTAATGATACTTATGAAACACCATGCCATACTAAAAAGGTTTCCACAAATATGGCAAAGAAAGGTACCAAGTTTTCAGGAAAAGTCACTCCACTTTTTGACTCTATGTTAGTGCAACACTAAGCAACTGAGGGTGAAGGTTCAGCACAACTCACAGGACCCCAACCCACACTCTCTCCTACTCAACCTAGTATATGAGTTCAACCTCCTGTAACTGAAACCTCATCTAGACATGACTCTACCCAAGTCCCAAGAGACTCTTTAGAGGGCACTAATAGGAGTGAAGGGGATAAGGTTCAGTCATCCAATGATAGTCCTCATTTAGGTGGTAACACATTTGAAAGAGCTGAGGGTGGACTAAACCTACAAGTTTTATATAACACTTGTACTTTCTTGTCTCAACAGGTTCTTGGTCTACAAACGGCTAAAGATGCTCAAGCTGCAACGATCATTCAATTAAAGAAGAGATTCAAGAAGATGGAGAAGAGGTGTAAGCCTAGCCTCTCACACCACAAAGCATGGTTAAAGAGTGAGCAAAGGTTATCTATAAAGAAAAGGTTGGGAAAGAAGGAGTCTGTATCCAAACAGGGGAGGAAAATGCCAAATCAAAACCAACTCTGGATGACTTTGATAATCTTAATGCTAATTGAGTCCATGGAATGGACTATATGGAAACAGAGAAAGCTGTAAATAAGGGGAAGACAAGTTCAAAGACTGTGGTAATAAAAGAGAAGGGTAGTGGTAAAAAAGGAGGTAGCACAGTTAGTACTGCTAGGCCAGAAGTTGATACTGTTAGGCCAGAAGTTGATACTGCCAAGTCAGATGTTGATGCTGCTAGGCAAGAAGTTAGTGTTGCTTAGCCTAGAACTCCTCCTACAACAACAAGTATATTTGATGAAGAAGATATCACTATGGCTCAAACTCTGATAAGGATGAAAGAAGAGAAAGCCAAGGATAAAGGAGTGGCATTTAAAGATGTTGAAGATTCTTCAAGACTTGCAAGATCAGTTTTAACCCTGAAGCCACTTCCATCCATTGATCATAAAGACAAAGGAAAGGGTATCTTAGTTGAGGAAGAACCTGTCAAGATAAAGAGAAAAGATCAAGGGATATATCAGATTGAGAGAGATGAAGAATTGGCTCACAAACTACATGAGGAAGAATTGGCTGAGATTGTAAGAATTCAAGAAGAAAATGCAGCCCAAGAAGAAGCTTCTAAAATTGCTAAAATGGAGATGATTAATGAAATTCAAGCAGCTATTGATGCTGATGTATTGTTTGCAGCCAAGCTCCAACACGAAGAAAGAGAGGAGTACACAATTGAAGAAAGAGAAAATTTTTTGGTTGAAACAATAGCTGCATAGAGAAAATTCAGAGCTGCACAAAGAGCTACTGAGATTAGAAGTAGACCACCAACTAAAGCTCAATTAAGGAATTTGATGATGACATATCTAAAGAATATGGGTGGTTACAAACACTCTCAGCTGAAAGCAAAGACATTTGAAGAAATCCAAGCTATGTATGACAGACAGAAAAAGATTATTGATGACTTCAAGCTTATGGATTCAATTGATGCAGTAAAAGATAGTAAGAAGGAAGCTGGTGAAGATACTTCAAAGAAGAAGGAGGTTCTTGAAGAACCTGACAGTAGTAAGGTGGAAGTTAAACAAGAAGAAGTTGAGCAGTGTACCAAGAAAACACCTGGTAAAACAATAAAGATGAAAGCAAGAAAGAAGGCTAGAAAGCAATCACATGCTGATATTGATGCTGAACATAATTCTGAGGAGGATAAAAAGAAGACTGAAAGTATGAACAAGGAAGACGCAGTAGAAAGCATTGAAAGAGGTACAAATGCTTCAAAGAAGAGAAAAGAAGGTTCAAGGATGAAAAGAAGGTCTAAGAGAAAGAAGACATATTCTGACCTTAAAGAAGAAGAGCATCTTAAGACTTTTCTGATGATAGTTCTAGATGAAGAAGACACAGTTGATTATGAAGTCTTGGAGAAGAGATTTCCAATCATTGACTGGGAATCAAAATTCTATGATTATGACAGATATGCAGCAGAGTGCATTTACTATAGGATATTCAGATCTGATGGAAGTTCTAGATGGATCAAAACCTTTTCTGAGATGGTGACAAGGTTTGATAGGATGGACCTTGTGGAGTTATATAATCTGGTGATGCAGAGGTTTGATGCAAATGCAGAAGATGAACTCCAGAAGGTGTTGATCTAGTTCTTTAGGGAGATTTAAGAATAATGTTTGATGCAAATGCAGAAGATGAACTCTGGCATAATCAAGAAAGATGGAATCTTAAGAGCTGGGTATTCTATAAGAACTGTGAGGTTCATACTCTAACACTGGAAGATGGTATTGAGATTCATATGCTTGCAGAGAGAAAATATCCACTCATAAAAGAAACACTTGAGAGGATGATGTCTTTAAAGTTGATAACTGTGTTTGCAAGTGATGGTGCTTATAATCTGCTTAGATTCATTCAAAAGCAGATTGATGAAGCGGAAAGTGATGATGGAGGAGAGAAGGATCTTTAAGTGTTGGTTTTATCACCACACAACAAATGGTCATCAGTTCACCATGTCTAACAGACATCAAGAACTGGCTAGTCCAGAGCAAACGGCTTCTGGTAAAGACTTCTTAAATTCGTTAATGGCTGATAGTTTGCCAAAAACTATATGGTTCTCAACTCACCATGCTTCACAGTGAAGAGTTGGCTAGTCCAAAGCAAACGACTCTTGGTAGAGACTTATCAAATCCGTTGATAGTTGATAGTTTACTCAAAACTATATGGTTTTTAATGCACCTTGTTATAGCAATGAAACATTGGCTATTCCAGTGCAAACGGCTACTGGTAAAGAAGTATCAAATCCGTTTATGGCTGGTAGTTTGTGAAAAACTACAAAGCCAACTTAGTTGGTGTTGCTGAGTTGCTGAGATGTTGTAAAGATGACAAAGACTGGAAGCTAATGAATGTTAAAAAGTCACAAAAGAGTTCAAGTTCATCAAAGTGAAGATTAAAGAATAGCAGTGTGTTTGGATACATCCTCCTGGTGTTCAAGATGCTCAAACTGAAGAAACATGCAAGTTAACAAGTGAACATCATGTTTAGGGGAAGATTGTTGGGATTCAAAAGTCTTGACAACTTAGTACTGCTAGTTCTACTTGATACTGCTGGTGAATATTTAGTATTGCTAGTGAAGACTTAGTGCTGCTGATAAAGATTAAAGAAAATAGACTAAGTCATTAATACTGCTAGTTATAATAGTTAGTACTACCAGTACATTGTTAGTACTGCCAGTATAGTTAGTGCTGTTAATGTAATAGTTAGTAATGGCTATGTGATATGCATGAGATATATTAGGAATAGATATTCATGATCATTTAACGCAGTTTGTAAGCCCATTAGGGTTTCCTTGATATATAAAAAGAACATTACGACACTAGTTAGAGATATAGAAGTCTCTCACAGATCTAATAGTTAGATAATCTGTAACCTTTAGCAGATTATATCAATATACGAAGTTAGTTAATTGTGTTCTTCTTGGCAATATAAGTTAAATTCCGCATAGCTTATATTGTTCTTAGTTAGTGTTTCTCTTATAGTTAATCTGTGTTTACACAAGTTAGCTATTACCCTTAACAGGCAGAAAGATCTATTCATTAGAATCAACAACGGGATTTTACAAATCTATGATTTAAACAGAGAAAAGAAATGAATCTTTTGCGAGATTTTACAAAATCAAGAAGAAACCGTGAAACAATGATTAATTGTTTTTGTTGTAGAAGAATTTGAACTTTCATTAATGATTTGTTGAGCTAAAACGATGAACGGTGCACAAATTTTGAGCTTGAAATGATTAACGGTGATTAAAACTCAAATAAGGACTAATGGTGCACAAACGATTCACTTTGGATGACTAACGGGCTCTTGTATAAGAATGAGGACTAACGGTGTAAAGTTGTTCTAACAATGAGGGTTATAAAACAAATAAAGGACTAACTTTGAAATGATGTTGGAAACCAGGGGCTGCATGTGTCAACTTTGAATTAAGTTTAATAAAAACTAATTTTTTCCCTAGTTTTCCAATGTCTTCCTCGTTTAAAAGTATGAAAATGGAACGATTGTAAATTTGATCTCGCGGATTCGTACGGTGATCGTCGGTGAAAAACAAATATACCACGTTGATCGAAACTAGTTCACGATCGCAATGGTATAGGAAAGGAGACCCGTAATTGAACGTCACTCGAAACCGAAAACCCGAAACAACGTAGTTGATCGGTACACAAAGAAAAATGGGTTGTTCGGTTCCTCTTGTAGAGTTGTTCGGTATTCAAGGTTGTTCGGTTGCAAAAGATAGCAAAGTTGTTTGATACTCAAAGGATACAAGAGTTGTTCGATAGCAAGAGTTGTTCGATACAAGAGTTGTTCGATAGCAAGAGTTGTTCGATACAAGAGTTGTTCAATAGCAAGAGTTGTTGGATACAAGGTGTTGTTCGGTATCAAAGGAAAACTAAGTTGTTCGATACCCACAAACAACCAAAACGTACTGACGTTCTTGTCCTTGCTTTTGTCGTCAATGAAAACCAACAAAACCCCAATCGTCCTTGTTGCTAAAATATTGGATCTATGACACCTTTGTTTGTCTTCAACCGAGTGGACCACAAAGGACAGTAAGCCAACCAAATAAGCTCTAAAATAAGCTCTTAAGACAAAGAAATAAGCTAGGAAAAGTGGCGTCACAAAATAAGCTAATAACAAGCTTCAACAAAAAGAAAATAAAAACTGTTTGACACAACAAATAAGCCACGAAATGAAGAGCTTTTGGCTCTAGAATAAGCAAACTAAAATAAGTTGTGAAAGGAACTAAAAACCTACGTTTAAGAGCTTGTAAATAATCAAACAGTAGGTTGTTAACGAAAGAAATTTTTTAAGCGGCGTATTTATGAACTAAAAATGTGAATTTGACGTGGGATTTGACGTTAATTCAATCATAGAATAAAACTATAAAGTATGATGATATGAGCCCAAAACCATTGCCTTATGTAAGCCCAAAACTAATAAGATAAAATAATAAGTCCTTTTTGTGAAATAAGCCACACTCAAATGAGCCGAATGTAGAAGAACACAAATAAGCCGAAACCAATAAGCGTTACTTGGGCCGGGCTTGGCATATGGGCTTGTTACTTGGGCCGGGCTTGGCATATCTTGGGCTTTTAGCCCGAAACACGGACAATATTAGAATACAATCCAAGCCCGTTGAACCCGACTAGCCTATTATTTAACAAGACTAATTGTGACTAATAAGACCGATAACATTCTTGTTCGACTTATATAAAAATAAGGCTAACACAATATCTTTGTGGCAAACTTGAATCTCATTCACCACATCAGTCGGCGCCGTATCATTAACAAAAACATCAGCAGGCGCCTACGCAAAAACGCTTTGTCCACCATGAATCGAATATAAATGCAAACCGCGGTCAATTTTTATTTACGTATTTTTCAACGAATTTACGCCGTTAGTCCCTAACCACCCAAGAACGCTTCCTTTGTCATGAATCAAATATAAATGCAAACCGGTCAATTTTTATTTACACGATTTGGTAGAAACTGACTAGAACTGAGTTAACTCAAACTAAACGAAGTTTTTTAGTCATGCATCAGTGAAGTTTTTTCCATGAAATTGTTAGCTTGTTGAAATTTTTAAAAGACATCCAGCAAACACTTTCAGTTAATATATTTATAATTTTAAACGTGGAATTATCAGCTTATTGAAACTTTAAAAAGTCAATAAAAAAACCACCTCTGATTATTAAATTTATAACTTAAAAACACTATAGTCAATATTGGTTATTCAAAATTTGAAATTGCCCATCTTTCCTTCAACCCTTTGCCTTCTTATTTATAATAAGTTCATTTAGCTAATATTCATTCACAGGGTGATGTGGGATAGTCGTAACTAGGGGTGTCAGTAGGGTCGGGTTGACCCGACCCGAACCCGATATGGCTTATCGGGTCGGGTTTAATGGGGTTGAAAAAACTTATCGGGTTAGTTTCACCCGAACCTGATAACCCAATATTGTTATCGGGTCGGGTTAGGGTTATATTATTTTTCTTATCGGGTCAACCCGATATCTTTAAAACGCTTTTTCACTGTAGAAAAAACTGTTAATGTAATATTCTTGAACATGCATGGTAAAATGCTAACCATGGAGAATATGTGAAATAAGCAAAATCAGATGCACCAGAGTATTCGAATACAAATAAATCCACTCTCTATCGTATTATTATTTCTCTTCGAACAAATCTGGAATGCAACCATGAGTGATTTACTAGCATGGTACCCGCGCAATGCGGCAGCGGGTACCCGATGACTATTTGTGTGGCGAACAAATGTTACACTCTTACCTATCAAGTTTGTATTCAAATTAAGGTTAAAGTTGTAAAAAAATTAAATCAAAATAAAATAAACCCACTAAAAATGAAAAGAACTAAAAATTCATAGAAATATATAAAAATTGATGTTGAATTAAAGAGCACAAAATTTAAAAAAAATATGGTGAAATTAGATCATAAAAAGAAAATAGATAAAATAATATTCCAATTTAAAAATAAATGTGGTTTTTTAATTAAGAAGTGACACATGTCACTTGAATATGTGGTTCTCTAAAGAGATATTTCTATAACAAGCAAGTTTAAAAGTCCGAATTCAGTAAGGAATAGTCCTAAATGTTTTATAATGTAATATAGATATAGATTATTATAACTATAAACACGAAGTCAACTTTCGCAAATGTGTTATTGTAATTACCAACAAGAACTTATGACTTTGATAAGTGTGTTAAACCATCTTTGAGCTGTCAAAATTTCAATCTCAGTGACAAGTATTTAAGTTCAAATAATTTTGTTATCAAATCAAATAAGATAACCCGATTAACCCGACGCACCCGACCCGATACCAACCCGAACCCGATAACCCGGCTCTTTATCGGGTCGGGTTGCGGGTTAGTTTTTTCAAATTCAACCCGACCCGATAACACCCATAGTCGTAACCCATTTGATAGTTATTGGTACCATTTA